>PITA01010444.1:0-50187 GCA_004023965.1 Spilogale gracilis
AAAAAAAAAAAAAAAGATTAGTGGCTTTACACAGTAAAGAAATGTACCTCTTATGAGTTGCAGTTTGGACAGGGCTTGGCAGGAAAAATTCACCTTTGTCTACTTGGCATCAGCACTCAGAATTGCCTGAAAGCTCCTGCACTTCCACATTGGGTGGTTGATTCTGACTGTCAATGGAGACCTCAGCTGGGGCTCTGATCAGAATCCTTACGGGTTGGTGCTGAATTCCAGTGATGGACATCACCTTTTCATCACCCGGCCTTAGAAGCCATGCACTGTTACTTTTGCCCCATGCTATTCATTAGAAGATAGTCACTCCATCCTGTCTTTCTGCATAGGAAGGGAATTAGACCTCATCTCTCAATGTATTAATGTCAGTAGCATATTGTACACTAAACTAAAAATGGTAAAATATATCCATCCTATAATTTTTTAAACAGACAGGAGGCATATCAAATAACGTGGTTTAGGTCATGCTCTCTGGCAACTTTGTGGTAACTTGGCTAGAGAAGGCTGGCATTTAATGGAAGGGAGAACAGTTAAGAAACTTTGCAGAAAGTAGCAATGATACCATGGGTTATAGCAGGGAGAGGGGAAAAGGTTAGATGACAATGTACTTTCAGGAAAAAGAAAGGGACCTAGAAAGGCAGATGCTGCAGAGAGGTAGGGTACAATGAGGAAAACTTGTCATATATTTTGGAGACAATCTTAGCTTAAATGCTGAATGCTGGAGGAAGAAAGACTGAAACAATTTCTAAGGCTAATAAAACACTGGAAACTTGAGAGGTACAAATGCAAAGAGGTTAGTGACTCAAGGCAGGAGGGAAGACTGCACAGTAAGTAGCTAGAAGACGTGGATGAAAAGCTGACACTTCCTTTTATTTATATTTGTCTTGGATCCCTGTTTAAAATATGTTAGGCTGACAAAATTCATTGGAAGAGGCTGAAGTTACACTGGAAGGATAAGGCGTGAGGTGTAGGGTTCTCTGATACCTAACACCAGAGGAAGGGTCAGCTGGTGGATAGTCTTCTACTGTGATGGATGGGCAGTGCACAGGTTCAGATAAAGTAGAACTGAGAGAGGGACACACTTTGTTGGAGTAGGGAATCTGGTCAAGAATAGCAAATTAATTATTGAGTTTGGAAAACTAACTAGGTATCTTGAAAAGTAAGGTGCACAAACAGGAACTTTTCCTTATCTCTTACTACCCTGCTACTTATGAGCTGCATAAAAATGGCTTTATTTCTCAACTTCTTATTGTCTCAGTTTCTTTATCTGTAAATCTGTAAAGCAATGATGGTGTTTATTAAGTGACTTAATTTAAGGAATAGACTTAGGCTTGTGTGTGACACAATGTATCCAAATAAACATTAATCAGTCTTATTAAAGAAAATACTTGCATTAAACCAAAAGTGCTTCAACCACAGAAAACAATAGACTGACTATTGTAATTCCCTCTATGTTAATAATCTTACTAGCGGTATGTTAATTCGGCATGCTGGGGGAATATTACTTAACAAAATGTTTTTAAATGAACTGAACATTGTTTAAACAACAGAAAACAAGATTCATTTCCTTGTGATTAAAATATTTTAAAATATATTCCCAAACATACCATATAATAATGAACCTATGGGTAGTTTTTAAACCACTCAGATATAATCATAGCTTAAAATGACATTTTATTTAACATGAAGGCATACTACTATTAAATGTCTTCTTTGAAACAGTATCTAATGGAATAAATTTGGTGATTTATAGCTAATTGCTCATTATTCAAATGAGTTGATTAATAAATACTTTTCTTGGTTCTCAATTTCCTACATGCTCTAAGATAAGTCATCAATAAGAACAGCATTCCAGGAGGGTCACCTGGGTGGTCCAGTCAGTCAATAGTCTGACTCTTGGTTTCAGCTCAGGTCATGATTTCAAGATCTTGAGTCTGAGCCCCATGTGGGGATCCAGGCTCAGTGCTCAGCAGTGTCAGTTTGTGCTTCTGTCTTTCCTTCTCTCTCTGCCCTTTCCCCACTTCTGCAGGTGAAGGGATGTTTTTTCTCTCTCTCTTTCTCTTGCAAATAAATACATAAATCTTAAAAAAAAAAAGAAGAAGAAGAAGAAAAACGGCTTTCTGGGAATAAAAGAATACAGAAAAAGAAAAATAATACTACAATAATAATGTTGTTTATCTAATGTTAGATGTGTCCTAATTTTTGAAATGTTGAAGTAAAGAAAAAAAAGATAGAATAAGCACATACAATAAATGGAACATTATTTTGTCTGTGTATAGAGAATGCAATTTTTTGTATCATCATACGGACATGTCATGTTGGCACATTGATAAAAAAAGATTAAGAAGATATTAGAGACTGGATTCCAACACTTGCTTTTTAGCTAATAAAAATTTCTATTCCTATTTTTATTTTTAATTGCCTATTGCAAAATTGTTATTTCAACACCCCTCTTTCATGGGAATGCTACAGTCAACATCCAAATAATCAAACAGAAACCTAGGGCTTATCTTTTACATTACTTTTCTTCTCACAGCCTAGATCCAGATCAAGCTTTAACAACTTTCCCTTCATAAATCTCCTGCAAAGTCCACCATTCTCTCCTTCTCCACTAGACCCACCAGTGCCTCTCCTGGATCACAGCAAAAACCTCCTGCTTCTACATTTCAACACATTTACCTTTCTCTAATTTGTCTTTGCAATTTTAAATGAAGTAATTTATTTATTTTTCAAATGTCAAATCTCATTTTATTATCTCCCTGTTAAACAACTTCTAGGACTCTCCCCTTCTTGGACCCTTGCCTGACTCAATCTCTAGCCCCCTCAAACTCTCACACATCTCTGGGTCTCTGGGCTGCGGTCACCCTGGCTTCAATCTCTGATAATCTCTGTCAGTGCAATATTATTTCTGCCCTCTTTTTCAAAAAACTCTTCCTCATTTGTGGTCTTAGTTTAATTGCTCTTATCCAGTGATTTTTCCTGCCAGATTTCAAAAGAAGAGTTCAAAGAAATATTTCATTCCGTCCCTTCATTTAGTCCAATTCCTGAAATTATGGTATTTTTCTTTCATATTTATCTAAATCTAATTCTTCAAGCACACTGCCTAACAGTTTCAGCACAATCCCACTGCAGGTTGCATTAAAGAGCAAGAGAAGAAAGAAGCTGAAGAAGGACAACAAACCAGTGGCCTAGCTTCACTGTAAAATCAAGCCAAGTTGCTTTTCAAGTGTGTTTCCCTGTTTAAATTCCTTTCAAAGACAATCATCTCCAACAACTGATTTCTCATTGTGATTCTAATTTGTGGATAGTTGTGAAAGACAATAAAATATTTGTAATTGCAAAGTTCATGTGTTCAGTAATTACTTCCACTCAGGGGACCTCTAAACTGGTGTTTCAAAACTCTATTCTCATTTTAATACCTCATTGTTTACTAACCACAATTTCTTTTCACCTCCGCCCAGAGAGAAGAGCATAAGAATTGAAAGGAAGAGAAAAAAAACGAAGAGGAGAAGAAATAGGAAGAGAAGAAGGGAGTATTTGGTTCTCAGAAATTTTGGAACTAGATTGAAAGTATTTTGAGAAAGGTGAGAAGTTAGAGTCAACATTTTGGGATTCAGGGTAAACAAGGTCTGTTTGTAGGATATCTATGAATGAAATAGGAAAATAAGCCTTTGAGTAAAAAAAGAAAAGGCACAGGGAGGGATATACATAGATTACTTAAAACATATCATTTGTTAGCTGATTCAGACAAGTACTTTGTGATAAATTATAATTATTTCAATTAAATTGATACTTGTGTCACCTATTTACCTCATTTGTTTTTTAAGTATCATTATTGAAAATTTCTTAATTTTAGTTTAAGAATCCTAAATAAGTAAATTATATATGGTTTTATTTATCAGTTATAAACTATAGTTAAATAATGATATTCTGAAGGAAAGGTAGTCACCTTCATTTATAAATAGACTATTCTTCAAATAGCATGTAATATTCCAAATGTTATATATTTTTTAAAATGTTACGTTAAATAATTTCATGTTAATATATCACATCAAATACTGTATTACCCTAAATCAAATCTTGGATATGGTCAGTATGAACGGGTTCATTTAATCTGAGTATTTTTTCTACCCACAAATGTACATTTTGAATGTGCTTACTTATATATTTTAGGTAAACAGCACAAGTTACAGTGATCAGTAGACCTTTCTCATTGAACATTATATAGACCCAAATATTAGCTCATGATAAATAGGAAATTAGAACAAAACAAGCAAAATGTCCTTCACTCAGATAATCTGAAAAGTACTCATCTAATTTTGACTCCCAAATGCCCAATATGTGATTCTTAAAAAATCAGATGTATGTATATTCTTTATAAACAAATTATTATTATTATTTGCAAGAATAAAATAAAAAAAATGTAATAGAAAAATATATTGTTGCAGGCTTTATAATTTTCATATCATGCCCCAGTAGATTGCTAATCCTGTTTGAAGACTGGGTCTGGTCTAAACCAGTACAGTAATGAGAAATAACCTTTCTTATTTTTATAAATAAGTTGGTTATTTCATATCAGAAACACTTTCCCAGCTCTGAAACATCTCAAAATGAGACAGTGAGAATGTCAGTAGCCATTATTCTAATTATGAGCAATTTACCTATCACAAAGGAACACTGGATAAGTAAATGTTGTCATTTTTAGATTTTAATTTGTTGAACCCAAGCAAACAATTATGTTTATGGGTTGATATTAAGAATAATGAAAATAGCGGTGCTTTTTCATAAAGATAGCTAAAATACTTGCTTTGTTGCTGTTTTTCTTTCATATTATCCCTTGATCTGCAGGTAATTTAAGAGATGCAAAGGATTTATTTATTTATTTATTTATTTATTTATTTATTTATTTATTTATTTATTTTTTACTAGCACTGATGTATTTTTTAAGATATTGGCCTTGGAGAACAAACTATTCAACTGTAATTAATTCAGCCTCTGCTGAGGTAATCTTTGAAGTTGAACGAATAGAAGATCTTCAGATCAAAATTCTGGCAAATTAATAATATGTTCACAGAGATGAGTAGTAGAAGACCCTAAAGGTGAGTGGAGCTGTTCTTTAACAGATGGAAGAAAAAGGGTACTAGCACCATTAAAAATACATAGTTAGAAATATTTCTTCCAAAAGTTAGCATGTGTATCCTTTTAAATCCAAAAATGACCCCATCAAACACCATTGCTGGTGGTATAAGAAAATAAAAATGAATTAACTTTCATATTTTGGTCATATTAATTTTTTAAAAATCAGAAATTAGTATCTTATTGTTCAATGCTGATTTTTCATAAGTTTGAAATATGAGAATTTTGAGCAAACATCTAACCTCTTTTAAATGTGTTGTGTGTATGTGTGCACACAAAATTTCAAAATTTAATATGATGACAGTTTAAATAATAAAACAAGGTTATCTAATACTGCTTTATATATTTACTTGAAACTGATGATTTTGCATAACATGGCTCCAGCTCTCCTCTTGTCAATCATCTTAAAAATTTTTTGAGATATAATTGACTAGTTCCAGGTTATAGCATAATGATTTGATATATGTATATTTGATATATGAGATATATATCATGAAATGCCTACTATCATATGTCTAGTTAATATTCACCACCATATGTAGCTATCATTTCTTTTCTTGCGGCAAGAATTTTAGATCTACATTTTAGCAACTTTAAAATATACATTGCAGTATTATTAACTATAGTCACCATGCTGCACCTTACAATCCTATGACTTATTTACTTTATAAATGAAGTCTAAACCTTTTGACCACCTTCACCCATTCACCCCCACCCCACCTCCTCTAGAAACCACCAATCTGTTCTCTATATCTGTTCTTTATTTTGTTTTTGATTCCAGATATAAATAAGATAATACACTATTTGTCTTTCCAATGAATTAATTTCAGCGAACGTGATTAACACCAAACTCCTCAGACTAGGGTAACAATTTTCGAACCACATTTTAAATAAATTTTCCGGAATTTTTATTCTGTTTCTGTGAGAAACACACAAACAGAAAATCAAGCTTACCTCTAGTATACCCTATTAAACACTATTTTAATAGTGTTGCTGGAACTACTTAAAAATGTAAATCTTTCTAGCACAGAGTTAATTTTAAATTTCTGAGGATTAAAACAAGGCAGGTACCTATTGCTATATTCAAGGAGATATTTCAACATCATAAAAGACATAAAAGATCAATCAGATCACTGAGTTATTACTTCCGACAGGGTGTCACTTTTTGTCTTTAATTATCCTTTCATTTTTTATGCCAAAGAGTACAGTATTTCTGTGTTTTTTATTAAGGAATGCAGGTGTTCCTAAGATAAACACATTATAGGCATAAAATTATAATTGCATACTTACAATTATTTTAAGGTGTTTATATATTAAACACCTGTGGTTGATTATATTTGCGAACCTAAAAGATGCTTCACTATTTCAGATACACACCTTTAATTTTTTTAACAATTGAGGGTTGAATGTTTAATAAACCATCTACAATATTTTATTCAAATATTTAACCAAAATTTTGTTTTTTTAATAAACTTAGAATATAGAAAATAATTTACAGATATCAATTAAAATCCAGACAATTGACCTATAGTTGTATGACTTGGGTATATTAGGTGTATTATGTCATTGCTCTGGACTCTGGTTTCTCATCTGCAAATCCATACTTACTGTGAGATTTAAATAAGATGAAGTTCATTAAAAAGTTAAGTGTTTTGTCTGGGCCATATAAGTGCCCAGTAAATAACAGCTGTGACTAATGTTTGAAAACAACCCTTTCAAATTCAGGTATGATGAAAAATACATCCTTTGGGTGTAAAATCGAGTCCTAACAGACATATAAACATGGAAGTGTTTGTACTTGCCTCGTATTTATTCAGATCTACTGGGATGCCTGTAATAATTAATTATGGTTTGCAAAGGGGAAGACTAAATGGAATTACAAAATTTACTGATTAAACAATCAAAGATTTAAAAGAAATGACTTGCTAGAAGTGTGCAAATGCTAAAGAATTCAGGGAATAGTTAATGAAAAAGAATCAAAACAATAAATTATAATTATTTTACTCATTAGAGAACACGGATACAAATATATAATGAGAAAGGCATTGAATTGACTCATGTGAAATGCTGAAGCCTTAGGATTATGATATATTCCATATCATTTAGTAAAAATCAAATTTTATCTTTATAAAGTGGGGACATTTTTTGAAGAAGATAATAACTCTGACCATCGAATTTAATTTGAAAGCTTACTTCTCTTGTAAGAATAACACAACAAAAACTGAGAGTCTAATTTTTGTCAGGTAAATTATCACAAGTACATACACAATTAAATTTATATCCCACAAAAAATATGTATACATGTATTCTTCTTAAGTAAAGCTGTATACATGTAAAGCAAAAAGCCTTACAAGAAATAATTCAACGTATTGTATAAATGCTAAAACCTTAGCCCTTCAACAGAAATCTGAAACAGTCAGATGTGTCCCATAAAATAGAACATTTTTATCACACACTCTAAGATGTCCATACAAAATACTGCATACAACTCCCTCATAAAAGTTGAAGAGTACAGTTCATATGTATAATTTGGCTTAAGAGTAAATATCAAAAAGATTGGTTACTTATCCCCTCAGTTATCCCATTTTTCTTATTAATTGATTTCCTGTCATTTTTTTTCCAGCTGTTCCCGTTTGTCATATTACTTTCAAGATGTACTCATTCTTAATAGCTATTTTCCCTGTTATCTGGTCTTTAACAAATTGTAACCAGATCTTGCATACTGCTACCGTTGAGGCAGTGTCAGCATTTTGTAATAAAAACTTCTCAGAGGTTTATAATTCAGCTGTAAAATTCACACTGAGCTCATCTTGGCATATAAGGTCAGAGCCTGAGGCAAATTTGTTTTACAATTTTCAAGCAAATTAATGTAGTCAATACTCTGAGTGCTGCAAACATAAATCAAACACAGAGGAAATCTATTCCCCCCAAATAATAACCATTTGGCTGATGTTTCTTTTCAAGTTGTTGAGTTGTGGTTGTTAAATTTGCATATGTCCCACACAGGTGTTGAAAGAATGGGTCTAGGAGAGAAGGAAGGCAAAACATGGTGGCTTTCCTCCAAGCAACCAACACTAACATATGTGGTCATAAAATAAATAGCCTTCATGGCAGGTGGCTTACCCTCAAACAAAACCCAATCTCTCAGCATTTTACATATACAACTATGTAAAACATGTTAAGGTTCTATTTAGAGAAAGAAACTCATGTCAACAACCTTCCAAATCCACTTGAAAAATACTGTAAAAACTCCACTAATGTTTTTCTCATTCTACATAATTTTGAATTTACCAACATATAGCGATTTTATAAAATCACTGCACAGTTTTAAAACAATGTTGAGTTTCTTTAGATACGCATCCAAAAGCAAAGACATAGTCAAATAGAAGCAGGTTTATACCATGACTGGATCCAGGAATTAAGGCCTTGGGCTAGAAAAAAAGTTGAGTGTTCCATCTGAAGATACTCTCTATTAAAATCATTCACAGAATATGTAAACAACTATTCTCAAACCATAAGAATGTTTATTTGTGTATAAAGCAGCATCAGAAATAATAATAATAAAAATAAAGGCAGGAAAGAAATGAAGAGTAGGTGAAAATTAAAAAAAAAAAAAAAGGAAGAAGTAAAGAAAAGGAAGAATTCTATTCCAACAAGCGTATTGGCATTCTGGAAAACTCAAGAGAAGGCACCTACATAAAGAAGCTGTTATTATTGAAGAATCTGAAGTCAGGAGTTTATTATTAAATAGAAGTCAGGACCCATAATGAATGCTAAAGTCAAACAAAATCTCATCACCCTATTCACATCCGTGCCTTTTTGTAATTCCATTCCTTTTGGAAGTACCTGCATCCATGTTCCTATCAGAGGTGTAATGATACAATTTTTTATTTTGATCTTATTACATTCTTATTTGAAAACTTTGTAGTGTTTACATAGCTATAATAATGATAAAAAATTGTAATTGTAATAATAGCTAAGACCTACATAGCTCTTACTCTGTGCTTCATGTATCTTTATGTCATCTTCACAGCAACTTTCAAGTTCAGTATTATTATTAACTCTACTTTATACACAAGAGGAAACTTGGAGTTAGGAAGTTTCAGTAACTGGCTTGAGGTCTCATGATTATGAAATAGTAAACCTGGAATTCAAAGCCAGGCCGCATGTATGTATGTATATGTGTGTGTGTGTATATATATATATATATATATATATATTGTGTTCCTCACCACTATGTTAGATATTTCTCATTTTAATATGCCATTCACTAGTTGTGGTTGTTAACTTATTTCCCTGCGATTAGAAATAATGGTTGTTTCCTGTCATTTAAGAAACCACATCACCTTGAACATCTTCACATGAATGTTTACTGCTTTCCTATTATTTCATCAGGACAAATGGAAGGGAAAAGGTATTGTGAAATGAAATGTCTACACTTACTTTACATATAGTTTGATTGTATTCTGTTTATTCAATGTAATTATTAATCTACATTCCTGTCAATATAAATTAGGTATGTGTGTAAATATGCACATGCAAAAACATGCATGTCTAGTAAAGAGTAATGAAATGAGGCCTTTCATTTATTAATCATTTGTGAAGTTAAACATTTTTTAACAGTTTAAATAAATTTATTTTCTCACTTTGTGGAACCTATCTCCATACTGTTTTATTAATTCCATATTATCTTTAGTAAATTAACTTGCATTTGTAATAAAATTTACTAGATTTATGGCAAATTTATATTCATAAATGGAGCAGTCAGATATAGAGGTAAAGAAATGCTCAGTATATAAAAGAAAAATTCAGAAATTCAATTTAGTTTAACTTTTACCAACTAAGGTGTATTTGTCAGAGGCTGTCATTAGGAGAGATGACTGGGGATGATCCTGAGAGCTAGATCGCAAGGCTTCATGTGGCAACAGAGTCAAACATTTGAATGTTAGTGAATCATACCTCACTGAGTTTATTAGAGACAAAATCATAGCTCCGATCTTGAACCATGAATGGCTGTATTGGGAAAGAGAACTGGCTCTAGATAAGAATCGAAATGAGAAGGGCTTGTTCCCCACTCCATGGGTCCATGGACCACAACTGGGGGTTCATGACTTTGGTGGAAAACATATCTTTGTTCTTTTTTTTTTTTTTTTAAGACTTTATTAATTTATTTGACAGAGAGATAAGAGGGAGATCACAAGTAGACAGAGCAGCAGGAACAGGAAGAGGGAGAAGCAGGCTCCCACATGAGCAGAGAGCCCAATGAGGGACTAGATCCAGAACCCTGGGATCATGACCCGAGCAGAAGGCAACCGCTTAACTGACTGAGCACCCAGGCGCCCCCATCTTTGTTCTCATAATTTCCAGCTGAAATTTGTGCTTCCCTAAATTACATATTTAGGCAACAAACCATAGCAGTAGGTGTCAATTCCTACAACTTTACCACCAAAACAATCCCAGTTATTTCATTTCACCTATTGCAGTAATCTCAAAATACTGTTCATAGTCATTTAGAGTAATTATTAGGCCCACCACTTGGTCGTGTTTTTCTAAAAATTATTTGCAATAACAGACATCTATTACTTACTATGTCACATATTTCAGATATTGATAATTTTATTTTAGATAAAACTAATTTTTTAAAAAATCCAAAGCATTTCATTTGATGAATTTAAAAACATTATTTTGAGAAAGGGACAGAGTCCCTCAAAGTTAAGCAGCCCTGAGGAAATGTGAGATTTTTGTGATGTTTGGATAATGAGGGCCTGACCAGAAGAGAAGTGCCCAGATGGAGAAGCAGCACACACCCTCAGGAGAGCACAGCAGCTAATTTTCTCTCTCACTCTATTTCCAGTCAGTTCAGTAAGTCAGAGTAGGCATCTGGGGTCTTGATTCCTTATAAAAAGACTAGATCCAATCCTATTTCATGCTTAGCTCCCAAATTCCTGGGACCATTTTTCCCAGAAATTTACTTATACCAAGAAAATCATGGGCACCTGTGTGGCTCAGTCAGTTAAGCATCTGATTCTTGATTTTGACCCAGGTCATGGGGTCAGGGTCATGAGATCAAGCCTTCTGTGGGTTGTATGCTCACCAGGGAGTCTGCTTGAGATTCTCTCTCCTTCTGTCTCTCCCTCATTCATGCGTGATCTCTCCTCTCTCTTTCTCTCTCTTTCTCTCTCTCTCTCAAATCTATCTATATATCTAATCTATCATCTATCTATCTAAAGAAAGTCATTATTTTTAATGCTATGAGTGTCAGTGAACACCCTCTGAGGTATGCAGTGGTAGATTTTGACCTAAAATGTGATAGAAAGTTGACTCTAAGGTCATCTTTCACTTACTTGGTTGCAATGAAAGATTTTGCTTTCTTGATATCACAAAGAAATTTCTTCTTCCTTAACTATAACTGTACTGGTATTGCCTGCGTTAAGCAAGAAGTGTGTGCTGGCCTGGGCCCCACTGGGAATCCAATCTGTGTTTGCAATGTGTTACAGGCCTGTCACCTCAAATTGTGCATGGCCAGACATTCTTTGACTTATAGACATTTGTCAAGGTCATGCTATGGTAAATGACCCTCAGTCTGGGAACTGAGAGCAATCTTTTCACAATAACTTTTTTCTGAATAGTTTCAGTTAGACTGAAGTTCTCCTAGCTACTCGAGAAGCTAGCTACCAAACTTCAAGGACGACAAATTAAATCAGACCTGAGTTGTGGGCAGAGGACACTGTAGGTACATGACTCGGTCTCTGACAGAATGCAACCCACAAAATATCTGTGGGGTACCATTATCTATAACATCAATCAGAAGTTTAGAATGTTAGGAGAAATTTATGTGGGGAAGAAAACAGAATAGGAGAAACACAGGCTACTTGTTAAGCAGAAATTACAGTGATGGATTCTAACACACATTTCTTTATCAATTAATGTAGAAATCTAAAATAATCAGTCTTAAGGTACAATTTTGTTATATTTTAACAATTGAGTTAAAATTTCCTTCTACTTGAGTACTGGCCTTGTCATAATTACATACTTACATTTCAGCCTTCTCTCCAAACAGCAAATTCTTTTTGCTCACATTTAATTTTCTAATTTAGAAACAGAACTGATAACAAATATTTAGTCACTTTTATCTAGCTGTGTTATTTTGACAATGAATCAGTTCATCGGAAGTCTATTCATGTTAAAAGATATTAGTTTAGATGGAAGACATGGTTTCTGCTTTCTAGGAATTTTCAATCAATTGAAAAAGAGTGTTATGAAAACAACCTGCACAATACAAGTTGGGATGATATAGGACAAAACAGAAATTAACTCAACTGCTGTCTTCACAATACCCTCAACTTACTCTGCACGAGACTAAGAAGTGTTTGTGATACTCAAAGTATTCTAAGATACTAATGAAGGTAAGATATAAAGATATATAAAGCAAAATAAAATACATACGGATACAATTAGTGCCACTAAAGATTCAGGAGCTTACAAACAGGGCCCCATAAAAATCCCTCTAGTTAACTGCGCTGACTTAATTTTAGAAGCTAAGTCAGTGATACATCGAACATGTTAACATATTATTACATCTCACATTAAATATAATGTGTGTGCTACCTGATGTAATGCTATCTATGCTTTCTCTACTTTTAACTAAACCTTAATCTCAAATTTGCAGTTTCATTTGATTTTTCTTCCAGGGCTTAAATATTTTATTGCCCTTTGCAAAGCTGTCAGGCCCTAGGCCCTGTACGTGACATACCTGGTGGATGAGAACTCAGCAGAGAACATGGAGACTTGGTGTGCTCTTGCAATGGATGGGCTTTAAGCCAGACTGAGATTTCTAAGAGTCCGTGGCATTGCCTGCAGATGTGAGGTTATCCCAGCATGCGGAACTAGCCTGGACGAAGCCCCATGGATAGCTAGCTCATGGTGCTGCTGGAGGAATGCGTGGTTCAGTGAGACTGCTACACCGTGGAGTCTAACCGCCATTGGGACATTGTTGGAAATTGTTGAACATTCCAAAGCAAGAATAGTTATTATCTAAAAATCAAGCTGTTTCCCTACTAGTTTTCAGCTGCATCAACTGTTAATTATAAAACTCACCATGGTCCAAATACATCTTTTTAAAATTAATGGAATTGTAATTTATCTGAGAAATATTTTCAGTAGCTGGGCGTAAACATATGGCGGGAATGAATATTCCCCAAATGGGGCCCAACTTTTCTTATAAAATTAAGTTATTTTAGGCTTTAAAACTGCTGAAGAAAATATTTGAATATTTGTTTTTTACATTTAATAAGTCATGATATTAGTTATAAAAAGTGAGTCATTCTTCATCAAATTCATCCCTTTCTTCTTCCTTTCTTATTTTTCCACAAATATTCATTTCACATACATGACACACATATCCAACATTGTGCCATGAATGCTGTGGAAATACTGATAAACAATAAATAGTCTGTTCTACCAAGGAGCTCATCATCTCATAAAATACTTAACACACTATCTCAGGAAGTTTAATTCGACAGTACAATTAGAGATGATTTGGGTGGTATATTGTTTTTGTCTGGGAGACAGTATTATTCTGGGAAGACTCCATAGACTCTAGAGATGACAAGATACTAGAAAGAGTGCCAAACATTTTACACTAGAATTAAATTCACTTCCACATGCACAAGACCACTATCTTTTCTGGCATGCCACTACTATGTAAACCCATTTTTGAGTGGAGAAATATGTAAAAGTCTTAGTAATTCATATTTCCTCTGGAGATTTAAAGTATACATCCATTTTATTTTAGAAGTGAGTGAACATTTGGATTATGGGGAATAATTTAATCTCTGCATAGAATATTTTTCATATGTTTTGCTGATAAGTGGATATATATATATATATTTTAAGATTTTATTTATTTGACAGAGAGAAATACAGCCAGAGAGGGAATACAAGCAGGGGGAGTAAGAGGGAGAAGCAGTCTTCCCGCTTCGAGCCTGATGTGGGACTCAATCCCGGAACTCCGGGATCATGACCTGAGCCGAAAGCAGTCACTTAACCAACTGAGCCACCCCGGCGCCCCGAATATTTCTTTTTAAAAAATATTTTATTTATTTATTTGATAGAGAGAGAGAGATCACAAGTAGGCAGAGAGGCAGGCAGAGAGAGAGGAGGAAGCAGGCCCCCCGCTGAGCAGAGAGCTGGATATGGGCCTTGATCCCAGAACCCTGAGATCATGACCTGAGCCAGCGCCCGATCTGCGGATATTTCTAATAGAAAAGTACTCATAGGCAATTTAGATAAAAGTAAAAGCTTCTTTAGATACTGAATTGTTTCAACTCGCTACATTTCCATTGACTTTGGGAAAAAGAAAGGATTTCATTATCTCAAAGAGCCACTACATTTTTTCTTTTGTCAAACATAATTTGGAATTCTTTGAATCATATTTTAGACTGTCTAAGATACATGCAGAGTAAATCATGTATATTATTTTTATGCATTTTCATTTCTAAGCTACAACATTTTTTTAAAAAACCTCGCCAGGTATATACATGTTTACAATTTCTTAACAAAAAAGAAATACGTGTAGTTAGGAAATTTGAGTCAATTTAACTCCCTTTCCATCACCACCTCCTGCCTCTGAGGTGGTTTGTTTTGTGGCATATCTTACCAGTACTAATGCATGACTATTGTATTTGTGTTTGAAGAGACAGGAGGGAGAGATGAGAAAAAGCAATGGAGGAGGAAAATCCATTATTCTTGGAGAAATTAGCTGAATAATTTCATTCTATTGATTGACTGGTTATAAGTAATTTAATTCCTCAGCACTTCAAAATCTATAGTGAATGTTGGTCAATAGGTCATGACTTCTGGAATCCAGCATGACCAGGTGGAAGTCTGAAAAACTAAGGCACTGGTCATTTGACCTATATGATTAGTAAATTGGGCTACTTTGTTCTAGACTGATTCAGACAAACTTATTTCAAACCTCTTAATACCAGTAAATAATATCTCATTTTAGACACTTTATGCTGCCTGTCAGTCATTCCCATTTTTTTTCTTCCCTAAGACACCTCATTATATTCAAAAGTTACAGGCCTTCTGGAAAGTCCATCAGTTGATTCAGGGTGGTAGAATATATTGTATCATGCTGCGGAGGAAAAATCTGATTGGCGTTGACCAATCCTAATGGTCCCTATTTACAGTTCTACCAATGATGGTAGACAGACAGATGTTTTGTCTTTTGGGTTTGTTGCTGTTGTTCTTGCATAAGGTTCCCTAGCTCTGTAAAAGACAGTGGCAAGAAAGACCTTTTTATTCTCTGGATGTGCCAGTCAATCTTAATGAAGATATCAAAATACTGTGTATGGTGGTGGAAAAAACAAAGAGAAACACAGAAAATAGTGTTGGAGCCTGGAGGTGGATGTCCATGTGGTGCACTATGTGAAAGAACCAAAACGGGTTACATTTAACTTGCATTTCCTGTTTCTTACAAATTTAAGTTTCCCAACTGTTACACAGAAAGTTTGTGCTTAGGTAAGATCAGTTCAGTGCTTTCGGATACCATCCAAGGAAGTGAAACAATCCTGAGTCAGTCCTTGAGAATGATTAAAGTGTTTGTGGTAGGTAGAGAACAGGGAACGGGGAATGTGGAAGGACTTGAAGTCCATTAAAGAGGTGAAGTCCATTGGAATCATAAATGTTGCCTTAAATCCACTCATGGTCATTCAAAATGAACCCACTGATGGCTTGAATAGAGGTTTCAAAGCAACTGCTCTCTTTTTCTGCCAGCCCCACCTCTCTCTCTCTCTCTCTCCCTCTCTCTCTCTCTCTCTCACTCACACACACACACACACACACACACACACACACGCACATGCAGATTTGTGTGTGTGTGTGTGTGTGTGTGTGTGTGTGTGTGTGTGTATGCGTGTATGTATTTATAAATTTACACACACCATCTTGGACAAGTAGGGTACACTGTATTTTAGAGGATAAACATTTAGGGGAGCAGGATGCAACACACTGTTTGCTAGAACTTCATGAAATAGAGAAATTGAAGTTTTAACTCTGATTCATAAACCGAAGGAAAAAGAATGAGAATGCCCAACTCTACGAGAACAGAAATATTATCTGTATAGTTGGAAAATTTTTTAAAATTATTAGTCCAAATTATTAAATATATAGTAAGACATAGTATATCTCAATTGAAAAGGATAAAACAATATATACTTCTGATTTTACTTTTAGAAAACTATTGTGTCTCATAAGTTGCTAACCTAGGGGCAATAACCAGCTTTAACTATTCAAACTGTATATTGGGTTAAAGTATACTCATTAAAAAGTTAACTCATTAACTTTTATTATCTGCAAAACACCTTGTAGTATTATTTGGCCAAGTAGAAATATCATCTTCTAAGAGTAATTAGGTTATTTTTTTCCCTGAAAATGACAGATTTGAATTATTAAGCTCTTCTTAAATAATATCGAAACTGTTAACTATTTCTGGGCTATTTCTCACACTTCACACTGTACATTACATTAAATGTGATCTCCTTATATACAGTTTATTAGGGAGGCAAACCCAGGTATATCCAAAGTGAGTCTAGTGTTTGACAGCATCAGGACCGGGAGCCTCAATCCTTGCTTTCCCACTTAGGTGTTTTATGATCCAGTGTGAATTTGCAGACATCCCTTTGTCTCAGGATTCTCATCCCATTTCTTCTTTAGTTGGTGTTATTACCACTGCTTGGTTAAAAAATAAAAGTGTTTTGGGAAAACACAAAATTCATACATGTAACTATGGTTCAATTTTCCCATTCTTCAAAATATCTAACACAGAATACACAGAATATCAAAGCAATATTTAGGCTCGCCCCACTTTTTTATGCTACCAACCCTCACTTTAAAGTCTTTGTATTCATGTGTTACTGAATCTACTACACCTGATTGTTTGCATCCTAAGTAGAATTTCTCCCTAAATATAGAGAATCTATCTCAAATTAGTATGTTGGTTTTACCTTTTATTATATATACTTGTTCCCATATTATCCATATCAGAGCAATTTACTCCATTTTCAAACTAATGTAAAACTAGCCACAAAATCCAAAAGAGACTCAGAGGCCTTGATCTTAGATTGGAGCAAGGCAGACAGTGTGCTGACAATATGAGAAACTCCAAAGAAATTCCCCATCCTTCATCTGAAATGAAACTCTGCTTACAGAATATTATGAGATCAATTACATCTCTCTCTTTGAATGAATTATTTATATTTTTGTATTAAATAAAAAGTAAAAATTACCTACGAAATATGTTCAATGGAAATAGTTCAAAAACACTGGAGTTCATACCACATAAATGTCTACTACAAGCTTGGGACCAATTTTAATTTTCATTTAAAAAACAAATCACCATCAACAGGGCACAAGCATTTCCTGGAAGGATACTTCAAATTATAAAATTGTGATTGGTTCTACTTATTTCAGTATAGATAATTGCATACATATTCATATGTTTTAAAGTAGCTTTTTTATTCTGTCTTCTGACTCACCATTTACATAAAGGTATCTTCTAAATTAAAGCCATCTGTGAGAAAGGCTGGAAATCTGGAATTCTGCTTATTGTTTAAATGTTTTATTTTTCTTTTCCTGGATCCCACTTTACTAATTAACAACTTCATGTTCTCAGGATGGAAACGATAGCCTCAAGGAGACCTCTTGCCACTGCATTCCTATATTTCTATTCCTGTGACTGAAATTAAATGGAATTCTATAGACTGGTTTCAAGTATATTTCACGTCTGATAACAAAAGTTTTTAAAATATTTTTTTTCAGATTTTATTTATTTATTTGACAGAGAGATCACAAGTAAGCAGAGAAGCAGGCAGAGACAAAGGCAGAAGCGTTAACCCACTGAGCCACCCAGACACCCAAAAATATTTTCTTTTCATTTTAACTTTATGGTGTTTTGGGGTTTTTTTGTGTTTTTTTTGTTGTTTTTTTTGGAACAGCCTGTGATTTACACTGTGAACAAGTATTTTTTCATATTTTTCTTTAATAAGTGAAATAAATTTTATACCTTTTTTCTTTTTTTAATTTAAATTCAGTTAGCCAGCATACAGTACATTATTTTTTTTTTAAAGATTTTATTTATTTATGTGACAGAGAGAGAGACCACAGGCAGGCAGAGAGGCAGGCAGAAAGAGTGGAGGAAGTAGGCTCCCTGCTGAGCAGAGAGCCTGATGTGTGGGGCTTGATCCCAGGACCCTGGGATGATGACCCGAGCCAAGGTAGAGGCTTTAACCCACTGAGCCACCCAGGCGCCCCATACAATACATCATTAATTTCTGATGTACTGATCAATAATTTATCAGTTGCATATAGCACTCAGGTCTCGTCACATCGCATGCCCTATGTAATCCCCCTCATTCAATAAGTGAAATTTACTTTTAGATTCAAGACCAGATTTTCAGTGTGAGAAAAAATTCACTATACTTTTAATTCACTGATCGTGATCTCTACTAATGGTTTCTTCAATTTAAAGACAGCCTGTGTATAGAATAGCATATTGAAAGTAATTGGAGGGGTGCCTGGGTGGCTTAGTTGGTTAAGCGGCTGCCTTCGGCTCAGGTCACGATCTCAGTGTCCCCAGATCGAGCCCCACATCAGGCTCCTTGCTCAACAGACAGCTTGCTTCTCCCCTGCCTGCCATTCCCCCCTGCTTGGGCTTGCTCTCTGTGTTTCTCTCTCACTCACTCTGTCAAATAAATAAATGAAATCTTAAAAAAAAAAAAAAAAGTAATTGGAGAAACAGGAGGCACAAATTATGATGCAAGACATCTGTTTTTGCCCTTCAATATTACTACTCAAGTTGACCATAAAATATAAACAAAATAATATTAAAAAAAAACCCATGGGAGAAAGAAAGGAGAGAAGAAAAAAAAGAGAGAGAGAGAGAGAGAAATCATACTTAGGACAACATGGAAGACTAAGCTTGTACTTATAATCCATATCTTGCTAGAAACTAAAGCCACATAGAACATGATGGATAAAATATAACATGAAAATGTTGAAATATATAGTCACATTCAAAGACAGAAAAATGCCCCGGTGGTAGAAAGGAAGAGAGAAACCAAAGCCAGCCTGTGGTGACTTCAGAGGACACAGAGGCTTTAAGGGCCTGAGGTATTCAGTTCTGATACCCATGCATAGTCAGGAGAATAGTCTGAGCTTCTAATCACCAAGACATCAGCAACATCTAGAAACTTTGAAGTATTTCCTCCATTGAACTATTTCCCACGCCCAGTAGTAGTTCCAGCAATAATACTATGGTACTGAATTTGTTAATTTCATTTGGATTTAAGTGGGCTGGAGATAGGATTGAGTTATTTTAGACCCTACATAGATTACTCTTCTACTTAGCGGTGTTGAATATTTTTTTTAGTGTTTTTCTTAAATTTTGAAATAAAATATACCTTTAAGTTTTGAATCATTTTATATTACTGTTATGGACTGAATTGTGCCCCTACTCCAAATTCATATGTTTATACCCTAACCCCTAGGCTCCAACCCTGGAATGTGACTGTATTTGAAGATACGGTATTTAAAGAAGTAATTAAGTGAAAATAAGGTCCTTATGTTGTGCCCTAATCCAATCTGAATTCTTGTAAGTAGAAGAAATTTGGATATGCGTGGAGATGCTGTGACTTCCTATGTTTTTTTCTCTGTATGTGGCCATCTGTAAGCCAAGGACAGAGGTCTTGGAAGAAACAACACCTGCTGATACCTTAATATTAAACTTTTAACCTTCACCTTCACTAGAGGAAGAAAATAAACTTCCATTGTCTAAGCCATGTAACCTGTGGCATTTTGTTATGGAAGATCTAGCAAATTAATGTAATTACGTAAGTGCAATTGGAGAAAAGCTGCATAATGAAACCATGCATAGGTGACTTGACCTTTAAATTTGTTTATAGTGATATCTTATGTTGAAGGATTCAGAAAATGTTATTGATTTTCTATCATTTTAACATGTCCATATGTATCTTTTTTTTTCTTTTTCTTTTTCATTTAAACTTGGAGTTTTCTGCTATTTTCAGAATGCTTCCCTATTCAAAATTAGTAAAGAACAGTGTGTATTCTAGGTAAACTTTGTGGAGTTTCTGGCCCTGAGAAAAATCCTTGCTTTAACTGAAACCTTTCTTACAAAAAGTTAGTAAAAGTCTCTGAATTTCACAAAGAAAGGAAATATTTTTCGCAATTGTGAGGAAGTTCATGACCCTATTACCAGGATTTGTATAGATTACAAAGAATTTTCACATCTCTCACATTATATGAACACCTCAAGCAATAAATGAAAACAATGGCCATCTGACTCCTTAAGAAGGATAAAAAACAAAATAATAATAAGTTATAGTTCTGGATATTTTATGTGTATAATTTCATTAATTAAGTCTTATTATAACTATGATACAGCTTGTATAATTCCATTTGAACAATTATGATTCTTAGTGATTTATCTCTCTTTGCATTTACTGCCTGAAGAAGTTGCTTTCACAGAATTAATCTTTTATCTTCTTTTCTCAGTTTGTGTCAGGAATGTCTCCAAATGAGTTGCTTTGCTTTTATTTATGAATAAAATGAGAGGACTGAGATTGTTTCCTCATCTTTACTCTCCCTACTCATTTATATTCCTTCTGCTTAAAACAAGAACTTAAAAAGTGAGAAAACAAAAACCTATTTCAGTGAGGCATTCTCTTTTTCCTTGATTCATGTTGTATAAAATCATAGCACTAAAGACATATAGCCAGAAATATGCATCAATAAAAATTAACTTGGGACTTTTGAAGTATATGTAAACTCTTGAATTTGTAGCCACAGTTATAAATACTTAGGACCATAACAAGGAATAGGTAAGAACAGTTAATATCTGTGGAAAATGTGTTATGCTAGGCACTGTATTATGCATACTATATGCATTATTTTAATTATTCCTAATATAATAGCAACTAAAATAGTGAGCAATTATTTAGCTGTTATAATATACAAAGTATTCTTCTAATGATATGCCATATATTTTCAGTTAAAGTATACGTTTTGGAATCAGGACATGGAATTTTATATGAAAAGAGTAAAAGAAAATCCAGTTGAATATTTCCAGGGTAATTTTAACAATATAAACTGTTAAAAAACAAATATTACGATTTTTATAATTGAATTTCATTGAACTTTTCATGTAATTTAAAAAGGATTTATGACATATTCTTTCCACTTCACTGTTTAGAACCATTCTTAAAATTAATTTATAAGATTTATTTGACAAATGTTGATTAAAAATTTAGTACACTTAAGTTTTAGACTTTAGACTTAGACTTATGACCTTTTTTAAAAGATTTTTTATTTATTTATTTGACAGAGAGAGAGAGAGGTGAGAGAAGGAACACATGCAGGGGAAAAGAGAGGAAGGAACAGGCTTCTCACTGAGCTGGGAGCCCTATGAGGGGCTTGAACCCAGGACACTGGGGTCATAACCTGAGCCAAAGGCAGAGGCTTAATGGTGACCCAGGCACCCTGACTGTTGATTGCTTTTAAATGAATAGATTTTATGGTAAAAAATATATTAAACATAAATATAAGTTAATATGTAGCATCTTTACTATTTTGTGTTGCTCTTTTCGGTAACCTAGGTTCACACACATCCTTATTCTCCATATTACATAATATATTGATACCCATATACATGAAATATAAACACAAAAGTTTGTATAATTGTACACCTGAAACTAATAGAACAGTGTATGTTAATTACAATGGAATTAATATAAATGAAATGATTTTAAAAAGTGGATATAGATCTTAATGACAAATTACATGGAATACTCTAATAAGAGTCTTAGTCCAGAGGTAAATTTTACCTCAGTACCAAAAGTGAATTTTCCTGATAAACTGGAATGAAATTCAGAAGCAAGATTTTATAGTTACATGCATCTATGATTTTTATTTCTTAAGCTAAATTTCAGGTACCTTTGGAAAATATGATTTAATTAAAACAATTAGTCAAACTTAGATTTTACAGTGAATTGTATGAGATCAAATGTTAAGAGAATCACATAAGAATCTTTTTTTTATCTTGACTCAGTTAAATAATGAAATTAGAGATTATGAAATGTTCACCAACTTGTGAATCCTACTGTCTTGAAGTATCTCCCAATAAAACCCTTCCTTGAATAATACGTACATTTCAAAATCATGAAAATTAAAAATCCACTCATATTTTATTTTTTAGTAAACTCAGTCATGTTGTGGCAATTGAAACAATACAGAAACTACTTTTGCTCTAAGAGAAGATATGTATTTATAATTAATTTTTAATCATGGAAGTTGAATGTTGGGGTCTGCATTAAAAGATTTAAAATCTACATCTGAAGATATGGAATGAGGCTCTGAAACATATTTCTAAAGTAAGCAGGTTAAATAATTTACTTTTTATCCTTTCCTTTCAGTAATTAAAAAATCAGCTCAAACTCATTCATATTGTTGAGTAACTAAAAAGACATGAAAGTCCTTTCGCTGTGTGGCTTCCATCAAAGCTATATAAAAAAAAAAAAACAAACTACAGAGATCAGATTTCCTAAAGCTAGTGAAAAAGGTGTAAAACTTAATTTGCATGAAGAGAAATTCTGCACTAATTTTTTGCCTGCTTGGCTCTTTTCACAGTGACAAAGAAGCACCCTGCAAAGCAAATGTATTTCATAGTTAAAATTAACATGTGTCATAATGAAATATGGAGAACAGTAAAAGGTTCATATTATTTTACAGATTTCAACATGACAACAACTGTTCTTGGAATTGAATACAGAGTTTGGACATCAGTCATTACTTTTAATAATTAAGTAATTTAGACTGATGCTGTATTAATCAAGCTTTAAGTGTTTTGAACTTATTTCAAAAAACATCATTGTACTTTCTGACTACCATTTGAATGATTCCCTTCATCCTGTAAAATGTAAGCAGTATCTTCAGATAATCGGGATATTAAAAGAGAGATTCAGGAGATGGTTGATAAAAGAAACCTCATTGGGTATCTTAATTTGAATATGAATAATAGTTTGAAGTGTAGAGAAGTAAAGATAAATCAGTCAAAAAAATAAAAATTGACGATAAAGTTGTGTTTATCAGTTCAAAAATTTGTGAACTAATATTGCGCCTCTAGGGAATCTAATTTGGAATAAACAAATGTTGGTATCAAAAGAAGCAATAGCACAGTGAATGGGTACAATCCATGCTTTTGATGGAAGATTTATAATCTGCAATTCATCATGTAGGTGCCACGTAGTGAAAGAATCACTCACTAGCCATGAGCAGAAATAGCCATCACTGGGCAAATGAACATTAACACTAGGACTGCTACATGTGAACAAATAATAATTATTATTATGTTTACTTAGTAATTATGATATATCAGTTACTATTGTAATACTTTATTTCAACAATTTGTCTCACAAAAATCCTATGAGCATAGTTACACATCTAATGCCCCTTTCATAGATGAGGAAAAGGAGACAAAGACCACATTGCTCACCCAGGATTAGGGAGCTTAATTATACTGCCAGGATTCCAACTCAAAAGTCAGTTTTCAATGTGTGTAATCTTACCTAGGTCTCTATGAACTTTGAAACCTGCTTCTGATTGCTGCTGTCAGCTCTGCTGAAGCTGATTCATTTCTCTGATTCACTTCTCTGCTATAACCTGAATTTCTCGGCCAAGTATACTCTCAGGGGCATGCAAACTAGCTCAACCAGAGCTACCTCAGCAACCACTCATGAGGGATCTCAGAACTTTCTGCAACCTGTTCTACTATTAAAGACCTGAATTATGAAGGTCCTGACTTGGTTAGCAGATATTTGGATCACTGAACATATTCTGGGAAAGTGGTGAGGGCAGGCAGGTCATTCTGCCCAGAGAGTTCTTCTTTGAGACACGTTTTCTGAGACACACCTTGGCCAGTGACCTTCATGAAAGACAGATGCTCTGATAAAATACACAGCTGAGGTTGATGGGATATGGGGATCCCACCCCCATCCTGGACACAAGTGAGAAGCACACTAGTTTAGCTGGATATTACAACATTCAGGGATGACCTTGCAGCAGTAGAGATTGCACTTCTAATGGTTGGCATGTGGTACTTGAATATAAAACTGAAAGACAGGATATTTCACTAATAAATAGATGAGAAGAATGAATATTTATTAACTTAATTACAAAACAGCAAATGATAGAACAGTACAACATTCTTTACTAAAAGAAGAGATTTTTTTATATTGCAATTAAAAATGAAACAGATGATCACCGAAATCAGTAATGCACAAACCAACTCACTTCTCATTTAATTGAATAAAGTAAAATAATGAGGTCAATGAAAATGCTAGTATGACATTTAAAATTTGAGCTTTGTTGATTTTGCCAACACTTTATATTCTTTGAAGATTTGTTGACTCTACCACCTGGCCTAACTACTGAACTTGTGTCAGCCAGAAGGATGGGAAAATGAATCAAATAAATGAGACACTGTAGACAGTGTTCAAATGAGTATCTAACTCTCCCTCCTTGCAAAATGCTGAGTTACACAAATGACAAGACACAAATCACCTGATTCTGCTGAAAGAGAAGTAGGGGAGTGTAAGGCATGTAGAAATATTTCTAGCCATAATTTTTTTCAGTTAGATTCTGGTACTTGAACAGATAAATTCATGTTATCTGAAAATCCACTTATGTGGAAAACTTCCGTCTTAAATATAATATACAGATTATTATTATTCAATGATGTAATTCTTTCTAGTTTTGATCTTAATATACATAATTTTTTGATGGATTATACCTCACCCTCTGATTGCATATTTTCCTATCCTACTTTCAGAGACGAAGTAATTTTGCTTTCCAAAGAACAGACGGAAAGATAGCTGTAGGGGTCATTATGTTATCTAAAGAAACCAGAATAAGCTAAAATTGCAACAAAAGAAATGTACAAACATTGTCAAAAGTCTCTCTGGATGAGTTTATAAGGCCTTTGAGTCTATCTCCAAGGATGCTAAACAGCACAAGTTATGGACAAATTAAAATCTTCCCACTTCAAATTTCCTGAACATTTGTAACTGAAAACTGACAACAAAAATAGCCACACATATGAATTTGATACATATTATATTCATAGTTATAGACAAATATTAATACCTTTATAATATGTACAAATATTTATCTGTACTTAAACATTCAGATGTTTCATCACTCAGAAATTCTGGCATTCTGACTAGAACCTGGAAACACCTGAAAAGTAATATAAATTTCAAGAAGCATGACAGTTTTAGTGCACGTTTTAGACTCATGACAGTTACATAATAGGTTAGCTTCGCACATTACTTTTAGCAGGTTTTAGGTTTCAGAGTTAGCACAAGTAATGCCTTGATGAAACTATGTGTAATACTCTGATGTTATAAAATTTTACTTGAAAATTACCTTAATGATTTTTAACATCTTTTGCTATCAAGTTTCCTATTAATTTCCTATGAACTAATGAAAACCAAACTTGGATGGTAGATTACAATTTATTCCAATATATTGAGGCAATAAGAAATAGTATTTTTTTATATATGGTTGCCAGAAATATTACAACAAAACTTTGGACACAACAATAGGTATATATTAGCTTATAACTTCTTTGGGTCACAAACTAGGCACAGATTGGCTGGGTCCTCTTACACCCTACAATCAAGATATTAGTTAACTATGTTGTCTTGATTTCCGACTGAACTAGGGAAAGATTTACTTCTAAACTCTTCTGTTTGGCACCACGGAGTTTCTTGGAGGATATTGCACGGATGGTTCCAGTTTCTGCTTGCTGTTAACTGAAGACCACCATCAGGCCCTGACCATGTGGGTCCCAAGAGCATAGAAGCTTGTTACCTCTCTGCATGGAAGCCAACAAGATAGCTGAGAGACTCTGCTAGCAAGTACAACTCACAATCTTATGTAGCCTAATTATGAGAATCACACTCCAAAACTTTCACTATAGTATCTTGGCTAGAAACAAATTTCCATGTTAGCCCGTACTCACAAAGAGAGGATTCTATGAAAGGTGTGAGTTTCAGGAGGTGGGTATGATTGAGACACAGCTTAGAGTCAGCCTGCCACAACTTAACTATATTCTATTTAAGGATTTGCTTTAAAAAATGTAGAACAGAAAAGAAAGAAACAAGGGATGGGGAAAAAAACAAAACAAAAACAAAAGCCAAAAAATAAAAGAAGGCCAGGAGAAAAGAAGAGAAGATAAAAAGAATAAAGACAAGAGAGAGAGAGAGGGAAAAAATGGATATGAGAGATGAAAAAAATGAATGGAAGGTAGTACAATGAAAATTAAGTGAAGAAAAAAAATGAGTAATTAAATTTTAAAGCCTTTTATTGAGGCTGAAATAGCACTCACTGAAAAAGTAGGTTATATACTTTATAAAGCAGTGGTATAAAGTCACCAAAAAATCAATTAGTTGTCACTCAAAATGGAAGAGGCAGTGGATAATATAAGTGAATAAATGTTCCTCTATTTGAATAATAATGAAAGAAAATGTATTTGATAACCATCACAACCATTATTTTTTAAAATTCTAAAAATAGATTTTTTCCTGAAAAATAAGTTTGGTCATGGTTACAGGAGGAATAACTTTTCCCAAGACACATAAAATAAGTAAAGATTTGTAGGTCAGGTGTATATGTTCCTTCTTTGTTCAGTTTAATTTCTGAATTCCGTGTATATGAATGGCTACACTGTAAGAAGTCTAAATATACATTTCTTCAATATTTTAATTACATGTTTCCTGGCAAACATTTGATTTATTCAGTGTAGCTTTGGAAGAGATATGTCAAGCCTTTTTTCCACATGTACAAATATGAAAATGAATAATTATTTCATGGTACTAAGAGAATTAACAGTAAAACTATTAGCATTTTGTTGAACACTTAAGGAATGTTTACTAAATATCCACTGAATGCATGGATTATCAGTATTATATGGAGTTAAGTAAACCCCATATCAGTCTGCATTGGAAGGAAAATTTAAGTTTTTAAAACTTTGGATCTTGTTAAGTTTTCAGTTGTGCTAAAGACCTTTATAAAATTGTGTTGTTTTTTCTTTCACTGTACACTGAAAATTTTGAAAAGGGCATTAAAATATTGTCAGGTCTTCCTTTGGTGACTGGCTACTCATGGAAAACCCCTATGCATTAGAGGCCTTTTCTTGCCTCTGAACAAAGCAGAGGACATTCTAGTGTATCTCACAGAGGTGACTTTCCTGCCCATTTGTAAGCATATATAGTATAAACACACATAGACTCTTCTTGGAATTATCTTTATAATTTTATCTTTATCTTTATAATTATGTTATAATTTATCATATGCATTAATAAGAAACTTTAGAGCATGTTGACAATATAAACATTCTTAGCTTGCTTCATAATATACTTTACTAGTTGTTGATTTTCTGTAGCCTCAGAGATTTCTTTCTGCATTTTATCTTACACCTTGCTTCCCAATTTCTGCAGAATCATAATGTCTTAGATGTAATGTTCTGGACAAAACAATACAGCTAGAAATCAAATCAAAAGTGTAATTCTCCACAAAGGCAAGTCACGCAAAACAGAAGGAGAATAAATGTCATGCTAGCAATTTTTGCAAAAATTTTCCCCCTTCAATTAATCAGACACTCAATTGGCTTGAAAAAAAATATGTATCATCTAAGACAAGTCATCCGTCTTGGCTGGCACCTAAAGTAGATGGGCCATTCTTTACCTTATGGCGCTTCGGCTATATAAACCTAAAAGTACAAAATGGAATTCTAGACACACAAGGTTAAAGAAAAGCAGAGTCAGGTTTCATCTTCTCAATAATGTTAAATGGTCAAGGTGAGGAACAAAAAGTAATATCCATGTTTTGTGAAGTATACAAGAAATGTGAAGTGGGATGTCAAGAATGATGAATATAACAGAAATCCTCTCATAGAAGGAACTTAGTCTACACAGCATTTTCAACAAATAAATCACATATTCTCTTCTGTTCTTAGATCAAGCAGTGAGTCAATAATTTGCAGTAAGGGTTAAATTGAGCCTCTGAGTGGATGTGCCCACATATTTGGTGGAATTTGGTTGTTTGAAAGGAGAGGGATTAAAAAAAGAAAAAGAAGAAGAAAGGAAAGGGATTTTGAATCAATTCTAAAAAAGTCATTGTTTATATATAGTTTGGATTTGGTAATACGGCAGATTGGAAATGCAAGGCAGTTTATCCTGGTGGCTCTGCCTTTCTGTCCCTGTGAGTTAAAAAGTCCCTCAGTGACTCATGAGATATTAAAGAAAAAAATTCCAATTTGTTTTAATAATCAGGTGTGCCTTTAGGGAGCATCTGAAAGTCAAACAAGCGTGACAATGGAAGAGACCTCTTACTTGTCCCTGAGGTTATCATTCAACACGCTATGTAAATGAGACACCCATGGATCTGGTAGGCCAGGAGAGAAGAGCAAGGTAGAGACAGCACTGCACCTTGAAGACTAAAAGCCTCTGGTTTGAGTTCTAACACTTCGTTCTGCTTTCCAGATACACTTTGTTCTATCTTCCTGTGACACATCCCTACAACCTTATGGTGATATTTTCCTTTTGCCATAAGTCTGGTTGTTTTGGCGTCTCTTACCTACAGACCAAAGAATGCTAAATGCTATTCAGCTTCATAACATTTCACTAGGTATTCTGATATTATTTTTGTGAAATTAATTCAGAAAAAAGCCTTCCATTTGATAATATAAACACCAATTTATATTTCCAAATATAAATTTTGCAGAATATAAATATTAATTTAATAAAATTTAGAATAAAAATATTGTACATAAAATGTACACTATACAAAATAAATCTGTTTTAAGTTAATTTGGGTTTGAGGTTGTTTATAATGGTATATTCTGAGAAACTATTATCAAAACAATCATTATGAATGAGTTTCTAGGGACCCACTCTCACTTCTTTTTCTAGGACATAGCTCTTCTCTATGGGCAAGCTCTCTGGTTTAGCACATATTTGAATGTTTAGTTTCGGTGTTGAAAGCTCACATCTGACCCAAGCAATTAAATGAATCTTGAATGGTGCATGGGGGTTATGTATAGGTTCTACTTAATTATGACTCTTGGGGTACCCTTAGATGTAATTTCAGATTTTACTGTACAATAAGGCCATCTCCTTGGATTCTAGGATCAAAATGTTTGATCGTTATATAAAAGCCAGATTCATTTTCTGGTTCACTGACACCACATGCAGATGTGTCTCCGGATGTCTCCTATTCTTCTTTGTCTTGATTTAAGGATGGGAAGAATTAGAAAAAATCTTCCTGCTTAATAGAGAAGGGAGAAATATCTAGGGTAGGTAAGATCCATTTAAAAAATTATATGTGAATATAAATGTACAGTTATAGTATTAATGTTGAAAGCATTTTATATATACAGTTTACCTGATGCTCCTTCAAAATAATGTCATCATAAATTTATTTGAAGGGAAATGAAGCTTCCTGTCTATATCTCCATTTGCACCTTTTTTCTTTTCTATTTATATTATTACACTTAGGAATGCAGGATGTGATTTGGGAGAAAGAAGGATAATAAGTTAATGTCAGAGTAAGTTGCTGTTTTGTGCACAATTTGTGTTTTTGATGTGTTGCTGAGATGCACAGGAAGGCGCTGTTTGGAGAAAGGCTGGCTGTTTGATGTCATGTTCTGGCCTGAAATTGTCATTGGTTAAAGATCTATCATAACACTGCATATTAGAAATACCCCCATTGTGTTTATACTAAGTAGTTTGAAAACTGTCTCTCATCCATTTATAGTACGAACAGAATCAATATTTCAAAAATCTGACCATTCTGCTCATCTTGCTCTAAACAAACAGTTTCTAACTCCAGGAGACATTTCCAATGTTAAAATGGTAATCTGGGGTAATTTGGATTCCAGAAAGCAAGAGATGGGGTCGGATGTTGGTGACTCCTTTTTCTTCTATTGGTGGGCAGGGTAGTAGAATATAGGAAGTATATTTAAATATACACTTTCTTCAGGATATTCTAGAAAATAACTCATTCTCCCTGGGAAAAGAGATTAGGATTCTCCTTAAGAAGAGATTTAAGATTAGGATTTAAAACCAAAAGCAGTGGGGCGCCTGGGTGGCTCAGTTGGTTAAGCAACTGCTTTCGGCTCAGGTCATGATCCTGGAAACACGGGATCGAGCCCCACATCAGGCTTCCTGCTCAGCGAGAAGCCTGCTTCTCCCTCTCTCAGTCCCTCTGCTTGTGTTCCCTGTCTCGCTGCTTCTCTCTGTCAAATAAATAAATAAAATCTTAAAAACAACAACAACAACGACAACAACAACAACAACAACAAAACAAAAGCAGGGGAGAGGGTTTTCCTGGAGGTATAAAGAGCAATTTCATGTTTTCTAAGGGCACCTGAGTTGCAAACTGCCACCTGTAAAATAGCTATCAGTTAGACTTTGACTCTGGGCAGACCTGCTTGATCCTACTGACCCTGAGACCTACTTTTAGCTACAATAGTGTACTGAAGTGCTTCCATTCCTGGTGGTCAGGAGGAACCTACCATTTTTACCCAGAAGAAACTGACCACATATATAAGCCTAAGATTTAGCATCAATAAACTTTGAATTTACAATGTCTTTAATTAAATGAAAATACAGGATAATCACCACTAAAACTTGAATTGATGTTTTGCAGCATCCAAGAGAATAAATAACACTTAATATTGAAAAAATATAAAAAGGGAAGGAAAAATAAGATTGAACAGAGCGGGAGACAAACCATGAGAGACTCTTAACTCTAGGAAACAGAGGTTTGCTGAAGGGAAGGTGAGTGGGAGAAAGGGGTAACTGGGTGATGGACATTAAGGAGGGCACTTGATGTAATTAGCACTGGGTGTTATAAGCAACTGATGAATCACTAAATTCTACCTCTGAAACTAATAAAACACTATATGTTGACTGACTTGAAACAAAAATTTTTCAAAATAAACATATAAATAAAAAAAGGATGGAAAGTAATAGGGAAATGCTAAGAGACGTGTTTCAAATAGTGGATGTAACAACAGGTCATGCAGGAAGAAGTTTCAGAAAGAAAAAGGAATGAAGAAAAGGAAAATCAAATAAAAGATGCATTTTCTCTGAGCCTGGAGATTAAAGGTGCTTATCAAGTCCCACAAGAAGATTAATGAAAAATGACACACAATGCGGAATACCTTGATACAAATCCCCAATTCAAACAAAAGGAAAAAAAGTACTTAAAATCACTGGAGCAGAAAGAAAAGTTTTCCTAAGAAAAATAGAAATTCTGCACCATGGGACTTCTCATCTACATAACGGTAATTGAAGGACCTCTGTGGGTAATAGAAAGGTAGCTGCTATTCAAAAAAACTATACTGTTATAATTCCAATTATAACAGCCAGTTGTTATGACTCTTATAACTCCACATTTAAACTAAAAAGGAAGCTAGTATTAAATACTGGAAAACTTGGAGCCTGTGCTTTTCATGTGTCTTTGGGTAATGCCGGGGAAAGTATTTTAATTTAGAATCAAAACAGGGTTGCTAAGAATTGGAAAAAAAAAAAGTAGGAAACCATGCATTTTATGTTTTTAAGTATGCATTTTAGTCAATAATATAATTAGAATTTTTCATATAAATATTTTTTAAAAGTTATTAAACTAGAGCAGTTATACTCTTAGTAAATACTTAATGGTCTAGACTTTAGGTGAGAGAAAAGATTAGAATGTGGGATAGGTAGATAGGTAATTAGATAGGGAGGGAGGAAGATATTCAGCTAGCTAGGCTAGATCAATCAGAGCGAAACCTGGAAGCAGGACAAGGATTAAGGGATACTAATTTCTCATGCTTGTGGTGGCTGGGGGGGGAATGTTTAGGCAAGTAAATTGTCCTCAGAGGATGTAGTCACAGGCACAAGCTATTCTGTATAGAGAGGCCATGATGGCCTTAAGATTCTCCTTGGCTTGAATAAACTTTAGATAAATTTCTTCCTGATTATAGACCCCCTCACCTCCCATTTTCTAGAGCATTTACTGTAGAAAACCTGCAGTTGTAAATTCTTTCTCTGTCTCATTGAGACATAATTCTCCCAGCCTCTTGCCAGGGTCACAGCCAGGAGGAGCATCCTTCTAAAAGGGTGGGAGCCACTCTGAAATGTAATCATCAAGAAAGATGGACTTGTTCAAAAGCTCTGGGGATCTGATGCACAACATGGTGATTATAGTTAACAGTACTGTATAATATACTTGAAAGTTGCTAAGAGAGTATATCTTCAATGTCTTCACCACATAAAAGAAATGGTAATTATGTGATAGGATGAAGTGCTAGCTAACCTTATGGTAGCAATCATCGTGCAATATCTATGTATCAAATAAACAGGTGCTACACCTTAAATTTATAAATATAGTATGTCAATGATATCTCAATGAAGTTGGAAGGGGGAGATATGGCCCCTTCTTTCACTCTCTGTGGGAAGAAGGAACCTAACCTCAATAAGCATCAATTATTAAACACAGATGGCCTAACCACAATGACTAATCTCTCTAGAACTATCCTGTAGTACTTTTCAATTAGTTTAGCCTTGTACTTAAAAATTCTCCTGTCTTTGTCTTATCAAAGTTGACAGGCTCTCTTTTCCATTGTAATAGTCTTGAGTAAAGTCTTTCCTGTTCTATCTGATGTAATTTTCGTTTGATTTTCTTTTCTTTTTTCTTTCTTTTTTAATCTTTTTAAGATTTTATTTATGTATTGACAGAGCGAAACACAGCTAGAGAGGGAATACAAGCAGGGGGAATGAGAGAGGGAGAAGCAGGCTTCCCCCCGAGCAGGAAGCCTGATGTGGAGCTTGAACCTAGGACTCCAGGATCATGACCTGCGCAAAGGCAGCCACTTAACAACTGAGCCACCCGGGCTTTCCCACCCCCACACCTTTTTTTAAATGTATGGATAAAAAATTCAAAGGAAGAAACTTAAATCATGAAAATGATGTGGTATTAGATTCACCTCCTTCCTGATTAAGACTCTACAAATGAAAGCCACAAGTTTCCTTATTCCAAGCATCATCTTTGGTTAAAGATGCAAGTGTTTATTATTATGCACAATAACACAGAGGAATGGACATCATTTAGTGGAGTCCAAGTTCCAAACTGCTACACTGTTTTTGAAAATAAATCTATAATTTATATCAAAATTACAAATTTATACTCAACCTAGCATTAAAACATTTAGTAATTTAGATTATAAAAATAAAAGTATTAATTCATTTGGGTATATATACAAATATATTTATTAAAATGTTATTTTAGTGGCTAGAACATGCAAATTAACTGTTCCATTCAGTGGCAATGGGTTAACAAATATGTATTATATGTAAATCATGGATAAGTGCTATTAACTGAACTAGGATTAACGGACTATGATTTTGGTATGGATCATGACTATTTTTATTTTTTTTAATATTTTATTTCTTTACTTGACAGAGAGACAGCAAGAGAGGAACAGAAGCAGAGGGGAGAGGGAGAAGGAGAAACAGGCTCCCCGCTGAGCAGGGAGCTCCATGCAGAGCTCTATCCCAGGACCCTGGGATCATGACCAGAACTGAAGGCAGACTGCTTAATGACTGAGCCATCCAAGCACCCTGGATCATGAATATTTTTAAAGGTGAAACCATTTTCAATATGTGATGGATACTTGCCAAATCAGAGAGCTTTATTTTGCAGTTTATTACAACTTGCTGTAATGAACTAAGCTCCAAAGTAGAAAAAAGTATTAAGACTACTAAATATGAAATATTTCTAAACAAACTATTGGATAGACATTAGTTTGTTGTAATTAATTTGACTTCTATATTTTCAAGCACACATTTATTTTAGAGAAATTGAGTATTAATAGAGATCATTAAGTTGTGCTAATCTCTTTGAAGAGTGTAGTTCTGACTTAACAGCTTTCAAATGATTTCAGAAAACTGTTTTCAGTAAATTTTTTTTTTAAGATTTATTTAAATTTTGAGAGAGAGGCCATGCACGGGGGGCAGGGCAGAGGGAGAGCATCTCAGACTCCCCACAGAGTGAGGAGCCCAGTGCTGGATCTCATGACCCATGAGATCATGACCTGAACTGAAATCAAGAGTCAGACACTCAACTGACTGAGCTACCCAGGTGCCCCTTCAGTAAACATAAAAAGCAATAACGTTTTGCTGTCTTGTTCAACTGACAAATAAATACTAAAGCAAGGCAGCAAGGCTTCACTCTTATGCATAACTATAAAAGCATGAACGTAAAGGAAACAAATAGTTTTATGAAAGTACACAAAGTGTCAATACTGCCTTTTGAAAAGCAAATGATTATTCTATATAGATCTGTTTTAACTGCAAAATGACATATGTCTGTGCAATTATGTATGTGTGTGTATTTCTTTTCTTTTTTTTAAAAGATTTTATTTATTTGACAGAGAGAAACACAGCTAGAGAGGGAGCACAAGCGGGGGGAGTGAGAGAGGGAGAAGCGGGCTTCCTGCTGAGCCGGCAACCCCAAGCAGGGCTCCATCCTGGGACTCTGGGATCATGACCTGAGCTGAAAGCAGAGGCTCAACCACCGAGCCACCCAGGCGACCCATGTGTATATTTCTGAATGAGTTGAATGATACCAATTAGTTAAATTATGTGACGCTTTTAAAAGAAGATGTGTATTTACAGTGATATCTGATAAGAGCACAATCACGATTTGGTACTTTATATACATTCCTTCCACACTCTAGATTTGATCTAAGGTAATCAATAACATACATAGTGAAAAAGTGCTGTCTCAGTATGTTGCAGCTGCTTCTAAACCTGACTTATGACACACAAGTGGTATTTGCATTCTTAATTTACCTTCAATTATTAAGTACATTAAATGGGATTAAAATATTTTCCAAACATCATTTTAGATTGCTGGATTGAAGATGAAGATGTGAAGAGATATTAGACTGGAGCTAACAGACTGTTGATCTTAAGTTAAATCATTTAATCTCTGTGTAATTCTTGTTCTTATCTTCAAATTTGAAATAAATCTTTTATCTAAACATAGATTTTAATCAATGAAATTATCCCCTGGTTGTTGGTTGTAAGACAGACAACACCAAAACCTTGTTATTTGGTGTCCAATAACTTATGGCAATGTTTCCATTATATCTGTTTACATATCCTTTTGTAAAAATAATCATTTAAATTTATTGAATATTGATATATTCATATTTGAAATATCCTAAAATACTATTTAATGTAAGAATAAGATTAGAATCTTTACTTGCTGAATGAGATTTTATTGATTAGAAATTATCAACAAATTAACTAACCTGTTTTGTTTTTTTTTTTACTTTAAATTTATTTTATTTTTTCAGTGTTCCAAGATTCATTGTCCATGCTATAGGTGCCCTCAGTACCCACCACCAGGCTCTCCCATCCCCTCACCCCCTCCCTCCAAGTCCTTCAGTTTATTTCTGTGTCCAAAGTCTCTCATATTTCTTTTCTCTCCCTGAATTACCCTACTTCCCATTTACTTTCCTTCTCCTACTGTCCTCTATATTATCCCTTATGCACCACAAGTAAGTGAAACCATGTGATACTTGACTTTTTCTCCTTGGTTTATTTCTCAGCATAATCTCTTCCAATCTAGTCCATGTTGCTACAAAAGTTGGATATTCATCCTTTCTGATGGAGGCATAGTATTCCATTGTATATAGGTACCACATCTTCTTTATCCATTCATCTGTTGATGGGCACCTTGGCTCTTTCCACAGCTGGGCGATTGTGGCCATTGCTGCTATGAACATTGGGGTACATATGCCCCTTCTTTTCACTACATTTGTATCTTTGGGGTAAATGCCCAGTAGTGCAATTGCAGGGTCATAGGGTAGTTCTATTTTTAATTTTTTAAGGAATCTCCACACTGTTTCCCAAAATGTCTGCACCAACTTGCATTCCCACCAACAGTGTAAGAGACTTCCCCTTTCTCTGCAGCCTCTCCAACACTTGTTGCTTCCTGACTTGTTAATTTTGGCCATTCTGATTGGTGTAAGGTGGTATCTCAGTGTGGTTTTGATTTGAATTTCCCTGATAGCTAGTGACGCTGAACATTTTTTGATCTGTCTAACCTGGTATTTTTTATAGAACAATTGTGTCTTTTCAGAGCCCTGACTTTGTCAGTAGTAAAAGGTGGGATACCTATCCCATGTAAGGCTCTTAGACTTATAGAGAGATGAACCAGAGAATTTATGAAAGAAATACACCATTCCTAAACAAGGGTTTTATAGGATAAAGAACTTTTAATGGAATCAGGATGTTTTTACATCTGTTTTTCTAAGAATGATTCTAAGAATCAGTTCCATTTAGTTATTTCCTCTAGTTCTGGTGATCAGGTTCAGGAGACAAATTTAAACTAACCAAACTAAAAATGTATGTGTATATATAAATATATAAATATATATATACTTCATATGTATATGTAGTTTACGTTTTCTTATGTATAAGTTTTAAATGTATATATATATGTATATGTGTTCTGTATATACAACTACCTAACAGAAATTTGCTTAATTTTTCCAAAATAATTTAGTTACCTTTTTTTTCTAAAAGCGTATTCCTATTTTATTAACTTTCACATATACTCTCTGAAGGTAGGGATCTTGCCAATGTGTTTTTCAATGCTGTCTCTCCAGTGCCTACCACCTAAGTTCATGATATCCAAAAGTGCTTCATATATATTTGTTTACTATATGAATGAATTAATAGCTTAATGTGTAAAGGAGAATATTGCTGTTTTAATTAGCAATAAAGAATATCATTTCAGTTTTTAGATCACCTCATTCTCTAGGAATGGTCTAACAAAGCATTTCTTTTTAAATTATTACACATATAATAAGCAGTGGCCATTTAGTTAATATGACATCTGTTTCACTTGTCCCCTTCTCCCCCAGTTATTTAGAATTTCCCCTAGATTTTATATTTTTGGTAGGAGCAGACATCATATAGAAGAATTGCAAAATAAGCCCCCATATTTGATATTTTATTTTCTAGAAAAATCACTAAATTGCATAATTCAATATTTATTTCCAGGGAAAAAGATGGGAAACTTCCCTCATTTGTTTGGTGGGGGGGAGGGAGTGCCACTAAATTTGAAAAGTTACTCTCTGTGTTAAATATTTAATTACAAAGTACTAAATAGTAAAAAGGGCTTAAAATCTGTATTAGAACTTTGGTATAGTACACATCAAATTCATTTGGTTAGTATGTGTTTCAAAAAGAAAAAAATGGAAAATATTATTAAATACAGTTTCTTCTCTATTTTTTTAATGTTTTTTTGTTTTGTTTTGTTTTTTTAGGTAAACTCTATGCCACCCATGGGGCTCAAAGTCATGACCCCGAGATCAAGAGTCAGAAGCTCTACTGAGTGAGCCAGCCAGGCCAACAGTACTGTTTTTAATAGAAATAACTGTGATAGTATAAAATTACATTAATATATTTTTGATATTTTCTTTTTTAGAACTAAGAATGTCCTAATTTTACTGGTAACACTGATTGAACTGATCGATTAATTAATTTTAATTCATCAGACACAGATTAAAGCATGCTGTCATCATTTGTTCTTGAAATGTTTTCCTTCACTTGCTTATTTCTTTATCTCTTTTTAATTTCTATCCCTTTTCCCAAACATTGGTAAACATTCTGATTTATTTTAAACTAAGTTTTGTTTGTAGAGAATTTTTCAAAATCCATTTTAACCATGCTTTTGAAACCACGTTTTTAAATTTACATAAAGGTTATATATTTACATATCTGTCATATATAATTGCATCCACATGTATGTATAACATGGATGTATACATACACATACACACACACATATATATAATTATCTTACTTTTTCTGTAAACCCAATATATTTGTGTATATACACATGTACACATGTATGTATACACATATAGACACACGTCATATACATACTTTCTTATGTTTTTGATGACTAGCCATTTTTAAAGTTCTATCCATGTTTTGTTTTGTTTAAGGTAGTATTTATTTGTTTGAGAGGGAGAGAGCACACTAGCAGGGACAGGAGCAGAAGGAGAAGGAGAAGAAGAAGCCTTCCCGCTCCGATGCAGGGCTTGATCCTAGAACCCCAGGATCATGACTGGAGCCAAAGTCAGACACTTAACTGACTGAGCCACCCACGCGCCCCTTCTGTTTGTGTTTCTATATACACGTCAATGGATGCATCTGATCAGCTGCTCCATACTGTTGCATAATGCTACATTAAATGAGGGAACCATACTTGGTTTATTTACTCTTCTTCCAGTGATGGATTTGAGAGCTGGCAGCTTTGAATTTTTATCTCCAAACAATGTTATCTCCAAATATTTACTTTTATGTATTTTTCTCCAAATTTGACCTAAATTCCACAGAGTACATACAACTTTTTTTCACAGCTTTTAAATATAAATATAACTTATATCCTCTTAAGAATTTGTTAAATAGTCACTATTCTCGTTCTGACCATTAGTTGGTTACAATAGGGATGACAAAGAGATATAACTACCTCTCAGCTGCCTACACTAATGACCGAGGTGGCAGGAATGCTATAGGATAGCATAAAACAGAAAGTAGTCTATTTAATTATTGGTAAAATTTTAAATATTCCATGATTTCATTTGTGGGGTTTTTTGTTTGTTTGTTTGTTTATTTTTGTTTTTTGTTTTTTTTTGTTGTTGTTGTTTTTTTGCCAATAACTCAATGTGTAGTTCATCCATGTCAACAAGGAAAATATTTGATTGACACTCCCTATTGACCTTATATGATTTATAATTTTTTTTAAGAAAGTAATAATTTTTCATTTATGAATTTAGCAACAAAAATTCTGATAGCCACCTATGACCCAGATACTGTTTTTGAGGGTAGAAATACGGCAGTGAATGAAATAAAAAAGAAACTTAAAGTAGGCTGGTCAGGAAAAGACTCATTTAGAATGTGAAATTTAGGGCACCTGGGTGGCTCAGTCGTTAAGCATCTGCCTTCAGCTCAGGTCGGATCCTGGAGTCCTGGGATCCAGCCCTGCATTGGGCTCCCTGCTTACTGGGAACCCTGCTTCTCCCCCTCTCATTCCCCTTGCTTAGGTTCCCCTTCTGGATGTGTTTTTCTCTATCAAATAAATAAATAAAATCTTTTTTTTTAAAAAAGAATGTGAGATTTAAAGATTTATCGAAGGCAAGGAATTGAATTACACCTATAACTGTGGGGAGAACATTCCAGGAAAAGGAAGAAGGCAGTGTAACTCCGAGTATCAGAAACATGTGGTAAAAAAAAGAAGAAAAGAAAGAAACATAGTTAGATGTTTGCATAAAGTATGGAAGCCAACATAGCTAGAGTGAATCACTGAGGGAGAGAGAAATAGGAGATTGGGTAAAAGAAAGCAGGGGTGGCATGGTTCATCTTTGACCATGTAGGTCACTGGAAAGACCCTGACTTCTTTTCTGAATAGATGGAGAGTCAATGAATGATTTGTTGCAAAGAAGTAAGGTAATGACTTAGAAATCTTTTGGAGTACTTAGGCTGCTTCTGAACAAATTTGTAAAATATATAAAATGCAGTTAAAGAACACATTGAAATACTGTTTAAATAGTTACATAAGAAGTAGAATAGTGTGTGTAGTGATCCAAAGGGGCACCAGTACTCCAATGTTTACAGCAAAAATGTTGACAATAGCCAAACTGTGGAAAAAGCCCAGATGTCCATCAACAGATGAACAGATAAAGGAGATGTGGTATATATACACAATGGAATACTACTCATTCATCAAAAGGATGAATTCTTACCCTTTACATCCATGTGGTTGGAACTGCAGGGTATTATGCTGAGTGAAATAAATCAGTCAGAGAAAGACAAGTATGGTTTCACTCATCTGTAGATTATAAGAAATAGTACAGAGGGATCAAAGGGGAAGGGAGGAAAAACTGATTGGGAAATCAGAGAGGGAGACAACCATGGGAGACTCTTAACTCTAGGAAACAAAGTGAGGGTTTCTGGAGGGGAGGGGGATGGGGGGATGGGGTAACTGGGTGACAGGCATTAAGAAAGCACGCGATGTGATGAACAATGACTGCTATATGCAACTGATGAAATACTGAATTCTACATCTGAAACTAATGATGTACCATATGTTGTTTAATTAAATTAAAAAAAGAAGTAGAATAGTGTAATACAAAGAACTTCTTTAAACGGCCTTGACTATATGGGAATATTCCCATGTTCAACACTAACTGGTACTATGAACTTGAGTACATGAATGACTTCAGTCTCTTGGTCTCAGCTTCCTATTGGCTGAAAGAGATGGCCAGGTGGGACTGCTGATGTTCCCCATTTAAGGTCTAAATTTCCAGGACTCTGAGCTCTGAGCCAACCTCCTAAGCCCTGCTGTTCAACTTGTTAGGCAGAGAAATCAGTAGTTGTGTTTTATTCACTTTGTCAAACCGTCTTTTGCTGTTGTTTGGGAGAAAGGCATTTTTCTTTTCTTCTTTTTCTGATACTAGAGTGGGAAACAATTTTAGTTTGGTGAAATGAGATAGTACAGTAATTACCTGAAGTTCATTTTTATTCTTTTTCCTATTCTTTTGCAAATTCACACTCTTTTTAGAAAAATAAATCCCAAGCAAATTAGCTAGACTTTCACTGAAATACACGGGTACAAAGAACAATAATAGTTCGAGAGGTTATAATGCTACATTTTAAAGTCCACATATATTCATTTAAGCCAAAGTAGATGGAATTCATTTTTCTTTATAAGCTGGAATGGTAGTAGGAGTGAATAGAAGCTAAAGAGAATGACAATTGGATAGAAATGAAATTACCTCACACAAAAATAGCACTGTCTAAAAGGTATATCTATTTGTCTTAAAGATGTGGACAGCCCGAAGCCACAAAGTAAAAGTGTGGGTGCCATCAGGTCTGCGGTGTGCACTCTGGATATGTGAGAGTGACAGCTAGCACAACAACATTTATTAAAAAAACCCACAATATGTATACACCGGTTCCTCTCCTCTATGCGAAACTTAAAACTGGTTCCTCTCGACTTTTTAAATTACTCTCTAATATTAGCCAAGGCAAGTGGATGTTTCTTCCATCTGCGGTTCCATATTAAATTTCCTCTTAAGTCCATACCTTCCAAAGGCCAAGAGCACGAACTACTCTGAGAATTTCCTACCACGTTATTACAGCTGTCACTTTCAGAGAACCGATTACCAGCTCTATTTTACTCCAGATTTGAACTGAAAATTGTGGATCACAACAATTTTGAAGCTATACATTTTTAACTTTCTGCAATAAGAATCAATTCTCAGTATAACATATTTCACCATAATGTTGTTAAATGTTATGAAACATTTCTCAAATGCAAGAATGTGGCCATTAGGCTTCTGATTTTTGTATTTTGTATATGTAATGCTGTTTGTGTATAGAATCCATAATAGTCATGTACAAAACTCATTCATCTTTTAACTATGTTTAATGTTGTACTGATGTATAGAACTGAAGTAGAAAACTAATAGCATTCTTGACTTTTATCAATTTTCCCTTGAAAACTGAAAGCTATTTTCCAAGGCAAATACCTTCAATTAAGTAGTATTTATATAACACCTTTTAAATGAAGCAATAATTAAAAGTGATTATTTTGGTAGGATAAATAGTACTTTGATATCATTAACTATGGCCATAAAATGATAATTAATATTAATTTCATTAATATCATTCTCAATAGTAGAAGCTTTAAAGATTTTGTTTGTCTCTAAAAAAGTTGTTTGGCTTTCACAAATTTTGCCTTTTATTTCAGAGATTAGTTTCGATATTTTTCTTGCACAAGATTTTCTACCAAGGACTATTTAAATTCTACACATGCTTCTTAAAAAACTGTTAGGTGTTAGGATATCTTGAATATTATGACACATAAAAATATTGTTCTTGTCCTCAAGAGACTATCAAGAGAAAAAAAATATCATCCCTCCACTTATTCAACAAACAGTCCTTGCAAAGGACACCAGATGCACCTGGACCCAGTTATAATCTCATGCCCAGAACTCATTTAGTCCTTTTTGATGACAAGGATAATAAGAAGCATTTACTGTCATCAAATATGTAGTGTGGATGCATAAACAAAAGTGACTAAAGCACCAGGGGAAGAAAGTATCATTAAATGATGATGAAGAAAATCACTTTCTACAAAATAACTAACTAAATTACAGCTAGTGACAAAATACAGTTCAAAATACAGCAGAATAGAAAGATGTGACTAACCCATCCAATTTTATAATAATGGGGTTTATTAACTACTGGAATATGTTTTACTTGCTTTATGCAAGCACATATGTTAAAATGATTTATTCAAGTTAAATACTTGAATCCAAAAAATATATTATCTTGTCAACTTAAGATATACATGATTGCAGTAGAATGTGTAAAAAGGAATTTAATTTAAATAACCAAGAAAATAAAAATGAATAAAGTGAAAAGAAAGCAATAAAGAAATGAGCTGTGCTTTTTAGACTGTATAAGTACAGGGGAAAATACACACACACACACACACACACACACTCACACTCACACACACACAGGCATAGGCAAGTTAGCCCGTATGTCAAGAAATCAGAAATAAGGAAATATTTAAAACGGACATTGCATAATAGGGTTTATGTAAGCTGGTGATCAAGTTTACACAAGGTATGCTAAAAATAAATAAATAAACAAACAAACAAACAAACAAATAAAAGGTGTCATCCAAGAGAGCCATCCTGAGATACTGGGAAAACATGTAATTAATGAATTAATGTAGACTGACTGTTGAATTTAAATTACTTACAAGGACTTTAGATGGAGAGGTCAAGGAAGTAGTTGAGGATTGCATTCTCAGTTTAGGAGAGTCTAAAAAGTTTGAAATCATCCACATGGAAGGTCAAATCTCAAAGGAGGACAGCTTATAAAAGAATAAAAATGTTATCACACAGGGTTTTCAGTAATACTCTAACAGAGAAAAGCAAATCAAAAAAGTGACTTCAGAAATAAAAAGTAAAATGAAGACTTTATTACTGACTTGGGGAAGAGGAGAAACTTTTAGGAAGAAACTGTCAATCGATGGGAACTACTCTAAAAATGTCAATCATTTAAGGACCACACACTCACAACTTTCTCCTCTCTCTCTCTCTCTGAGACTGTCCATCTTCACAGAATAATTTTAAACATTGGGATAAAGGCTAATCTGGATCATAAAATGTTAAAATCTGAGTGTGGTTGAGGTTTTGGAGACAAGAAGGGTATACTGCTTTTGACAATATTTGCGATGAAAAGAAGAGAAAGAAAACTAGAGTTTTTTTAAGTGGATACAAATATTTTTATTTATTTATTTTTTGAGAAAAATATTTTAAGGCAAAATATTTTGAATTAGATACACAAAGACAGTAAGTTTGATTTAAATGTCATAATTGACAGGAAGACAACTCACTGAGAAAGGAATATCTCAAATGTATGAAAAATACAATTTTTTTAAAGGTCAGACTCTGCAACGATTTAAAAAAATAAAACCAAAAAACAAATGGCTCTTGTCTACATAATGGAAACTATTATTATTTCAGTGTAAAAAGTCATTTCACTGAAAATTTGTTACTTAAATTTATATTGATTATGTCTAAATAACTAATTTTATTCACATTATTTTAGTGACTCAGGAGGTACAATCATTGGACACAATGTCAGAGGAAAATATTTACTTTAAAATCTTGAAAGGTATTATCCACAAACTGGGAATACAGAATATTTCTATCTGGAAAGTGATGATGACTGAATTAATGGAAGAAATTTGAATAAATATCTACTATAGAGATAAAATTATTAACAATGTCATGACATTATAATGTAATGAGTATCAAAAACAAAAGCCAGTATGAATTCACAAAAGCAATGAGTTTATCATCACTAATATCCTTGTTATCCAAACACTCTAGAATCATGGGTATCTTGAAAGGATTTGTGCCTCAGAAACTAGTTCATGACTGATGATCCTGTGCGCCTAGACAGTACTTTAGGAAGTGGTATTTTGGGGCACCTCGTGGCTCAGCTGGTTAAGTGACTGCCTTTGGCCCAGGTCACCATCCTGGAGACCAGGGATTGTGCCCCGCATCAGGCTCCCTGCTTGGTGGGAAGCCTGCTTCTCCCTCTCTCACTCCCCCTGCTTATGTTCCCTCTCTAGCTGTGTTTCAGATAAATAAATAAATAAATAAATAAATAAAATCTTAAAAAAAAAAGAAAATGGTATTTCAATTATGATCAACCATGTTAGTAGAAAACATTGAAGGTGAAGTATGTTGCCCCATCAAAGCCTCATGGTAAACTGGCAACACCTCAGAATCTCCTGCATTTGGATCAGCAAATGTGCTGCCATTCTGTTGATAACATCAGATTCAGAAACTAATATATTTTAAGACCTTTTTATTTATTTATATATATATTTATTATTATATATATTATAATATATATTATTATATATATTATTATATATATTTATATATATTTATTCACATATATTTATAAATACATAAATTTAAGACCAATTTAAATATACTTTAAGACCAAAAATATATGGTCTTAAAAATATATTCAATTTTTAAATGATATATGATGTATTTTTCCAAAATAAATTATAATAATCATTTCATAAGCATTCAAACCCAGAAGCATTCAAGCCATTATTTTCTTCTAGGAATAATAATTCAGTTCATATATTATAATTATTTAATAAAAAATTTGTGACAGGTCACATGCTACCCAGCACAGTGATAGACTAAATTACTAAAAATCTAGAAGTACTCTAGATAAGGTGGCCATAGGGCTTAATAAACAATCCCGGATACTTTGGAGAATTAAAGGGATGCTATAATTGATTGTATAGGAACAACAGGCAGGATGTTGTTCTAGGTTCTAGGTTGTAGGGTTATGCTAGGTAAACTAGGATACACAGTCTCTATTCCTACAGATCACATTCATTTAAATATCTTTGCCGGTTTACTAGATATAAGAGGGCATAGCATTCTTTACATTAATTCTTCCTGGCAAATATTTAACTACTCGATGTAATTTATAATAGGAGCAAAGTCTCTGTATCATCTTAAGACAATCCATGTGGGGTGTGTGTGTGTGTGTGTGTGTGTGTGTGTGTGTGTGTGTGTGTGTATTGGAATGTCCATGTAGTCATTTTTATTTGATTATTAGTACCAGATGCCTTTCATCTTGTGGACTCTGAAGTCTAACTGCAAAGTCATACATGTATATATTATTTACTTGGCACAAATCCAATATTATTAACTAATAAAATGTGAAATCAAAAAGGCAGAAAAGGGCTAAACAGGAAATAAAGCAGCCTGAGGATGCCATCGGCATTCAGATACACATGTAGGAGACACGAAGGTGAAGAAATAAACTTTCTTGTATCTCTTCCTGTGTTTATAGATGATATGATGTGAATAATCACTAACAGTTCTCATTTAAATGTACAAGTTACCCTTGGGCATCAATTATAACTAACTGAGGACATAAGCAACAGCTAAAAGCTGACAAATGTGTGTATAGAAAGCCCCTTAAAACATAATCACTTTCCCATCAAAGAAGAAGCAAGGATACCATAACCAGGCAATTGGGACACCTTGTCAGTTATGTATAAATTGGGCAATAAAGAAAATAGCTTGACATAAGGGATGCCACATCCTGAGAGAGCTGCTCAGGGAATGGAATCTTGACTACAGTTTGGACTCGTCTGCTGCAAACCATCAACAACATTAGACGATGCCAAGTCGCATAGCAGAATTAATTAAATATTCAATGAAAATATTTCTAAAATCTCCTTATAGTAAGCAGAATACATTTTTGTTGTTTTTAGTTAGAATTTTTGAAAAATAGGCTATAAAATATACCTATGGCATATAAAAAATGTGAAAGTTATTTTGGGTTTGTTTTTAAAAAAGGTTCTCAAGTACAAATTTTCACTCACCCTGTACTCCTGAATGATAGGCCTGAATATTTTTCCATGTGCAAGAGATTTTCACCTAGTTCACCCACTGTTCCCCTGAATACCATATTCTAAAACCGAATGTACTACTTTTTACTACTTTTCCCTTGGGTATTTCCAATTTTGATAAAGAAGCCTCGCTTCGGGTGCGTGGCATTATCACAGGCTCGTTCTCTGAAAGTAGAGATAGAGGGTGTTTGAGGTAAGATCCTTTGAGTTTTTCGTTTGTTTGTTTTTGTTTTTTAAGGATTGTCTATCAAAGGGAGGGAGGAAGCAGTATTGAGCCCGGGTAGAAGTTGGAGGGCCATGGGGGCTGATGAAGACTTCATCAAAGCTCTGGATGTAGAATGACTCATCAAAGGGTCCTTAGATGGCTTCAGATACTTGGGCCTTCCTATGTGCCCTTTGATCATTCACTGCACTTGGTAAGAGAGTGATCGCAGGGCAGTGTGTCCGTCACGCTAGCGCAGCCTGAAGAAGGGAAATCTGAGGACTCTGGAGACCTATCACCTGTCTACCACAGTCCACATTTCGGTCCCATATACCAACATTCACTCACTAGTTCTAATAGAAGTTGACCAATTTTTTTCTCTCTGCTGCATTTGTGCCTTCCTTGCTCAGTTTTATGCCCAGGCAGCCTGAATGGTCCTCTTTCACAAGCTGCTTAGATTACATAATGCCCTCCCTTTCCTTCTAGACAGATCCACACTGGCAGTGGCTAACTCCTTTAAACACCCATCTACCTATACACTGTCCAATTAAATTACAAGAATTCTGTCTCTATGTCATGATCTTCACTGTCTTTATCTTCTTTCTCAGGCTCTTTCTTTGACCCCTTTCATACCAGCCTGGTAAAGTTTCACTCTCTTATAAGAACACTGCCCACCAGCAGTAGTTTATACTTTACTTCTTTGAACTAGCTCCATAGCAAACTGTTCGCATGTCTCTTTAGAAGTATTAGTAGAACATCTGTATTTACCTAATATGTAAAATATCACATCATAGAAATTAAATAGCAAATGAAGTCACTTATGGTTTTTAGCATACAGTTTGTGCTCAATAAAATATAATTATTACAATTCTGTGTTCTGGGGGTCAGTTGAATGAGATTTGTGTCTTCTCCCTACTGGAAAAATAATTAGCCTATTTTTAACAAGTTATTTCACGGGCACCGGGCGACTCAGACGGTTAAGCCTCTGCCTTCAGCTCAGGTCATGATCTCAGGGTCCTGGAATCCAGCCCCACATCTGGCTCTCTGCTCTCGGCAGGGAGCCTGCTTCCCCCTCTTTCTCTGCCTGCCTCTCTGCCTACTTGTGATCTCTCTCTGTCAAATAAATAAATAAAATCTTTAAACACAAAACAAAACAAGTTATTTCAAAGATACAGGTGAGAAATCTAGTACCTTGGTGCTTCATAAGATACTGTGTTAAATAGTAAGGATAAAATGATGAGAAAAAAAAAAAACATACCATGTCCCTGCACTAAAAATCTTAAAATTAAAAAAAATCTTAGCCATACATTTTTAATTGCTTGCTAAAAAGCATTTTTTTTTTTAAAGATAGCATATCACTTTTCAATGTAAAGTTCTATGGCTATTTCATTAAGATGTTATTTCCATTCAAGTATATTTAACTATATGCTAATATGAACATTATTTCTTAGTAAAACTAAGTTGCTTTATAAATTGGATCTGAAATTCTTGCTCACCACAGTTCTATAGGTGAAGCCAATTCAAAACAATTTTCTAAAGAGAATTTGCATCCTGAATGTGGACATGCCCACAGCTCACCCTGATTGCTTTATTGAGATTTTAAGCCTCTATAAAAGGATTATAACCCTAACCCCACCTTGACTATGCCTAAGGAACATGGCTCAATTCTCATGGCTACATAGAAAAGATGTATTTCTGACATTTGGCAGGAGTAAAATCTCAAAATCAATGTCAGCCAAAATTTACTGTAAGAATTGTGATGCTAAATGATTTTCAAGGACATAGTCTAGGCTGTCTTTATAATTGGTTTTGCTAAGTTGTGATTGTGGGGGGTGGTGCCTTAGGTAACTCTTTCTAAGTCCCTTTAGAGGACATTGGAGTGAGCAGATTGGAAACATCTGGATGATCTGAGTGCATAGGATTTTATCTGTTTCTTTTTTGAAGCATCCCAAGTATGTAGTATTCACGCTAGACACATAGTAGGCTGAATAAATATTTGTGGATGAATTATTCCACTTTATTACAGTGTCTTCATCAGGATTATTATTTTCTAATTATTACACCAAGAAATACCATGTTTTTCCTGGACAATAGTTTATTTTTTACATCATGGACATTTAAGACTGTGGTGCAAAAAAAGAATTCTCTCTCATCAATTTTCAAAATCTTGGTAACAAATTCTGTTCCAGCTCAGGTAATTGATAGAGGTCACTACCTTGCAGTTTCAGCTCAATTCCAAGCTACATTTTGTAATGAAAGTTTAATTCCTATAATTTTTTTTTTCCTTGCTTTTATTTTAGATTCTTTGGAAGTCATCTGAGATTCTTTTTGGAATAACCAATATGCATGGAAACGAGGAGATGTTACCTAAATTTACTTTCTATTCCAAGATTAAGCTGGATTTCTTCTCATTATTAATGTGTGTTTTCAATGGAAAAGGGTTCTGGCAAACAGTCTAGGACCACAGATATTTCTTCAAAGGTCTTTACCCACTTTCACCCCTACCCGCATCTCTACCCCACTCCTAACAAAAGATAAATTATTTTAACCAATTATCACTGGGATGCTGCCACCTATATATTAAGCAGCAGTTATGTTATTTTTTTTTTTTTTTAGTTTTTATTTATTTGACAGAGAGAAACACAGCGAGAGAGGGAACACAAGCAGGGGGAGTGAGAGAGGGAGAAGCAGGCTTCCGGCTGAGCAGAGAGCCCTATGTGGGGGCTCGATCCTGGGTCTCCCGGATCATGACCAGTTATGTTATTTTTAATAAAAATATATCCTTAATATGGGTATGAGATTTCTTTTGAGGAAAATGGCCTTGTTCTAAAATCAGATTATGGTAATGGTAGCATAACTTGTAAATATATTACACTACTTAAGTATGTTATTTGTATAAATTATATTCCAGCAAAGCCTTTTTTTTCGTTTTGCTTTTTAAAATAATATATATATTTGTATTAATTTCCTATTGCTGTCATAACAAATTACCACAAACCTACTAGCTTCAAGCAGTGCAGATTTGGTCTCTAACTGTTCTGGAGGTCAGAAATCTGAAAGCAGTCTCACTGGGCTACATCTGGCATGTCCACAAGAATGATTCCTTCTGGAGACTCTGAGAGGAAAATCCCTTTCCCTACCCTTTTCAGCTTCAAGTGGCCACTTTTATTCTTTAGCCTGTGGTCCTGTCCTGCATCTTCAAAGTGCATCATCATTCCAATCTCCACTTCTGTGGTCACCTTTTCTTCCCACTCTGATTCCTTGGGCCCACCAGATCATCTAGAATCATCGTTTCATCTCAAAATCCTTAACTTGACCACATCAAGTGGTCACCTTCCAAATCAGGTAATATTTACAAGTTCTGGGTATTAAGACATCGACATTTTAGAATAGTCATTATTCAGTCTACCACAATGTCTTAAGTCCAAAGATATACGGAAAAATATTTTTTGGTAAATGCAAGAAAAGCAGATATAGAGAGGTAATCAATTATACAAAGTGATAGAGCAAATTCAGTAACAGCACAGATGCAAGTCACTTAACAAAGTCTGTCGTATCAGCACCATAGCTCATGTAGTGACATGGAAATACAAAGGTCAGTTTAGCTCACATATTGAGGTTGGTACATAAATATAATATTTTATATAAAATCAAGA
>PITA01010444.1:50287-72107 GCA_004023965.1 Spilogale gracilis
TTTTTTTTAAAGATTTTATTTATTTGACAGAGAGAAACACAGCCAGAGAGGGAACACAAGCAGGGGGAGTGAGAGAGGGAGAAGCAGGCTTCCCGCCGAGCAGGGAGCCCGATGTGGGACTCGATCCCGGGTCTCCAGGATCATGACCTGAGCCGAAGGCAGTCGCTTAACCAACTGAGCCACCCAGGCGCCCCAAAATCAAGAGTTTTAAAAAAAATACTCCCTGTTCTCTAGCATTGTTGTCTAAGTTTATCAGATTAGATAAAGCATAAGAATATGTATGTTTCTAAATATCGTTAACTCTTGCATCAGCTGAGCATGATCTCAGGGTGCTGGGATGATCACCTCCCCCGCCCCAGGTGTCAGGATCCATGCTTAGCATGGAATCTGCCCTAGATTCTCCCTCCCCCTCCCTCTGCCCCTGTGCTTGCTCATTTCCTTTTTCTCTCAAAGAAAGAAAGAAACTCTTCAAAAAGAAAAAAAAAAAAAGCATGATATATATAGAGAAAGTAAAAATGAAGGAGAAAAAGAAAAAAAAAAACAGCAGAAATGGTGGATAAAGGTATGGATATCTTCACACCCTTAAAGTACAAACGTGGCTGAGCCATCAGATCCAACTGATGAGCCTCAAACAATTTTTTACTTCATAATGCTTTAAGATTGGAGTAGGTCATCAAGGGATTCTCATTCCAAGTGAGTTCCCCCAAGGACCAAAAGAAATTTTGTTAAATAGTTTCTGCTTCTGCCAGTCAACATTCTTCCCAAATAAACAGCTACAACAAGCTTCTAATAGAGTGAACCAAATAAAAAGCTGGTCTTAAATCCTCTGGCTCCCAGGTCTTGCCATTAATAAATATATAACAGCAAAACAACAAAGACAAAAATATAATAAATCTGGCTACTGTGGCTCATCTGAGCCAAACTTTTATCTCTAATTTGATAACGCTCCAGTCTGACACTTCCCTTTTTGGCATGTTGAAACTTCCTTCTATTTCAGGCAAGCCTGTCCCATAGCATCCATATAATAGAGAGAAAAAATGGATCTTGTTATCCATATGACCACCTTGAGGGCATACTGCAGCTTGCAGAGCACATGGTGATACTTATGGTGTCAATAACAATGTCTAAATAACACAAGTTTTAATCGTAGTCATCTTTTATCGACATGGTTGCTCCCTGGGCTCTGTTTAATTTGATCATATTGAAATGTGCTGTCCTGATTTTCATGAATTAGGGCAAAGTCACCCTTACTCACCATCTGAAGTCTCAGATGTTCCTTCCCACCCAGTAATGAAAATGAAAATTATTTTCCTTGGCAACTCAGATGGTATTCTGGTTAATTATGTGGATGTAATTCTTAGATTATTTGCATATTTTATAGCTAGAAAGCCCTCTACTTTATTGCCAGCTCTTTTTATTTTAACTTTCTTAAAATTTTCTTTATATTATATTCTTTTATTGTATTTTAAGAACTTATTAAATTTTCCCGAAATTATTTTTTTGTAATTAGGCAGTCTTTAATATACATTTAAGATATATAGTCCAGTTTTTTAAATTAAATTCACAATATTTGTAAGTCATGTTTATAACCTAAATATGACATGTCCCCAAAACTTTTACATTCATAAAGCACCAGCTGATAAAATATAAGATAAAAAAATAAATACATAAATAATTGAATTAGGAATCTTTTGAAACTTTTCAAGGATGAATCCCAAACTACACTAAGTTTAGAAGTAGATATGTACTGCTTGCCTCAAAAAAAAAAAACAAAAACCAAAAACCAAAAACAGAACTACATTATTGGCAAAAGATTAAATATTGTGGTTAATAAAAATAAATTATATGGTTGGAATTGAATTAAAATGGTTTATTTTCAGTAAATATGCTATCAAACTGGATGCTCTTTACAAATATATTGACTAGATTATGGGGGGTGGGTCTACCCTGAATGAATGGATATTATGGATTTCTAATTTTTAAGGTAATTTCTTTTTAATGACTAGCTGAACAGCTGCACAGCTGGTCAGTGGTTAGCAACAGGGTGATAAGTCTTTAAGGATGGTAACTCTCTAAAAAAACAAAAGCTTCTCACATTATGTATTGTTTCAGTGTCCAGATAATTTAAAAATCCCCTAACACAACTATAATGTCTGATATCTGCCATTTATTGAGTACACAATTTTTTGTATGGGCTAACATGCATCATTTAATAATTTTAATAATCCTGAAGACAGTCATTATTGGAAACTTTTGGAGAGGTTCATAGTCTGCATAATAATCATGGTTAAACCCCAGACAGACTTAGAACTAAAACACAGGTCTCATGACCTTAGCTTTTACACTATGCTTCTAGAATCTGTTGTTCCAATAGAGTCTAACTGGCTTTAGATGATACTGCTTATTTCCTGCAGAATAGGAGACAACAGAAGGTCAGGTTTATATCTCCTGGTATCAGGGAAGGTCTGTGGAGCTAACACTTTCTTAAAGGTTTTAGTATAAAGTGCTTGCCTTCCATAACTAGTCTGGGAGATAAAGAAGAAGAAAAAGAAAAAAAAATACACATGTTACATCTGAATCTGTGTAATGGTAACTGATTTTAATAGAACTACATAATCATCTTTAGTTGTCTTTTTCTTATATTTTAAAGAAAAAGAATGCTATTGAAGAAAAAAAAATTCTTGACCAATTTTATGATCTCCTGTCAGCAATTTCCTCCTGGGCCCTAAACCAGACACTTCATGTCACTGTTGTAGGTTTCCTACCATATAAAACGACTTCAGCTTTTGGAATGTTGAACTCTTGGAGTTAGGTCAAGTTTAAAATTAAATGACTGGATCAGACTTCTGATTCCAGAAAGATGGAGTAGATGTTATATCTTCCTATTCCTCCCACAGAGTACACTAAAATTGCTGAGCATTATATATAAAATGAACATAGAAGACCCTTGAAAGGGAGAGATAAAAAGGGCAGATAAACTAGGGGGCTTCAGACTCCAAGGAATGGCACAGTGATATGTGTTCTAGCCTTATATATCCCAGACTGAAGCTGAAGAAGCTGGTGTCCCAGAAATGCCAATGGGTACACAGAAAGTCCAACAAACACCTATGCTCTCTATCCAGAGTATCATAAAAGAGTCAGCTAAGACAGAAAATCTTAGATAATAAGTACTTGTATTTTGGCATATACTTATGCCAAAAAACCAAAAAACAAAAAACAAAAACAAAAACACAAAAACACAGAAAGAAAGGAAGAAAGAACAAGAAAGAAAGAAACAAATGAACAAACTATTGCCTCGTATTACGCACGCCAGAAGAGGCCAAGTGGAGATTCAAGAGTTCTACACTTGTCAGGCTATTACAAGGTGCCCCAAACACCCTTTAAAAATTTAGGGTAAGAAATGGTTAGGTAGGGGCTGAGATTTCATCATTGCTGATGGTTAATGAAGTCAGCCTCCATCCTGCCCACAGCCTCAGTGAAGACCACTGTGATTTTAAAACTGAAAACAACAACAACAAAAACTATGAATGGGCTTAAGAGCAGAAGGGAAATGGCAGATAAAAGAATCAGTGAACTGGAACACAGAACAATTATAATTATGTTATCTTAAAAGCACAGAGAAAATCAACTCAAGAAAAATAATGAGCAGAGCCTGTGGAGCTATACCAAAATATCTTGCATTCCTATCACTTGAGTTCCAGAAGAGAGAAGAAAAAAGGTGAGGTTGGAAAGGCACTTAAAACAAAACAAAACAAAACAAAAGACTAAAAAAAAAAAAAAAATTCCTAGATCTGGCCAACAATAACCTACAGGCTCACTAAGCTGAATGAACTCCAAATAAACCCACCCCAAAACACATCACAGGCAAGCTTCTGAAACATAAAAGCAAAGAAAAAGTTTCATAATCAAGAGAGAAAACGTTATCTCACTATTAGAAAAAAAACTGAGATTAATGGATTTCTCATCAGAAATCATGGAGGCCAGAAAATTTTTTGAGTACTGACAGAAAAGAACTATCAACTCAGAATTCTATATCCAGTAAAATAAATCCCAGGAATCACAGCAAAATCAATTTTTTTTAATCAAAATATTTTTCAGTGAAGGAAAACTAAGAAAATTTATCACCAATGACCTACCCTCAAGAACGGTTAAAGGAAGATCTTAAACTAGAAAAAGAAATGATAGAAGAAGGAATCTTTGAACATCAGGAAGGAAGAGCAACATTTACCTTTTCCTCATTAGTTAGTTAAAGTATCTTTGATGGTTGAAGCAAAAATTATAACATTGTCTGGAGTGGTTCTAATTACATGGAGAGGACATATTTAAAGACAACTATATTATAAATGAAGGAAATATGGACATAAAGGAAGGTAAGATTTCTTCATTTAAACTGGTAAGATGTTACACCAGTAGATTGTGCTGTTATGAACAGATAATGTGATAATCAGAGCAAAAGCTCTACAGTGAAAAGCTCTACAAAAAGACACATATAGATATATCAGAGTAAAATCCTAAAATATAGTCAAGTAACCCAGAGGAAGACAAGAAAAAGAGAAAGAAAGAAGGAAAGAAAGAGAACAAACACATGATAAAAATAGAATGGCAGCCCTAACATATTAATAATACCAATAATTACATTAAATATAAGTTATCTAAATACACTGATTAAAATACAGAGATTGGTATAGTGGATTTAAAAACATGATGTACATGCTACAAGAAACTCATATCATATATGATGACTTATGTCAGTCAAAATTAAAATGATAGAAAAAATATTATGTAAACATTAGTCAAAATAGTAATTGCTAAATTAATATGCCATAGTGAAGACTGTTTTGTAGAGAAAATTACAAAGACAGAAAGACAATGCATAATGATTGAAGGATCAATCCAGCAAGAATACAGAGTCATTCTAAATTTGTACACAATAAAAAATAGAGCTGCAAAAATATGTGAAGCAAAATCTGAGAGAGCTAAGAGAGAAATAGATAAATCCACAATTAATGTCATGATATTCAACATTCCTTTCTCAACAATTGGTAAAACATCTGAACAGAACAGATTCACTACCACCAACCAACAGGCTCTAATTGGTATGGATAACATGGTAAGACATATATACTTGCATATTCTGGTCTATAAAGTTAACTTTACTCAAATTGTTGATATCATACAGAGTGTGTTTTTTGAGAGGAATCAGACTAGAAAGCAATAATGAAAGAGCATAAAAATCTCTAAATAGGTAGAGACTAAACAACACACTTTTAAATAATCTATGGGCTAAAAGGGAAGTTTCAAGGGAAATAACAAAATATATTGAGCTGAGTTGAAATAAAAATGCAACATATTAAAACTCATTAGAAACAGCTAAAACATTGCTGTGAGGGAAATGTACAGCATGAAATAAATATATTAGAAGACAAAAATTGTCAAATTGATCATCTAAGCTCTCTTCTCAAAAACTAGAAACTGTAAGATAAACCCAAGCAAGAGGAAAACAGGCAGAAAGAAAGATATAATGTAAGAGTAGACATCAATGAAATTGAAAACAGAATCCATGGAGAAATAAATCCAAGCATGGATTCTTTGGTATATTTATTCAAATGATTGGCAAACTTCTAGCAAAACTAACAAAGACAAAAAATAAAGGACATAAATAACCAGTATCATGAATGAAAGAGGGGATATCATAGCAGAACTTGCAGTCATCAAAAATAAGCAAATATATATGAGCAACTCTATACCCATACTTTTGAAAACTCAGATGAAATGGACTACTTCCTTGAAAAACACAATGTACCACAACTTATCCAATTTGAGAGCATTTGAGTAGCCCTCAAAATTTCTAAGGAAATTGAGTATGTAGTTAAAAATGCTGCCCTAAAAGAAGTTTCCAGGACTGGGTAGTTTCAGTGAAGAATTTTTTTAAAAAAATGTTAAAAGTTAGCATTAATTCCCATCTCGTAAATTTAAATAATAACAGGTCATCACTATACACTCATCAGAATGGGGAGCTATTACTCAATGGGTATAAAATTACAGTTATACAGATGAATAAGACCTTGATATCTTCTGTGCAACATAGTGCGTAGAGTTGACATAGTTTACAATACAGGTGTTGTTCACATTGTTCACTAGAAAACTCTTACAAGGGTAGATCTCATGCCAAGTCGTCCTATCAAAAGAACAAATGTGGGGGGCTGGGGCAATGGGAAACAAGAAATCTTCTGGAGGTGATGAATATGTTTGTTTATTTCCTTGATTGTGATGATGGTAAGTACCCATATGGCCCAAATCACCCAAATGTATACATTGAATATGTGCAATTTACTATACACCTCAATAGAGCTGAAAAATAAAATTATATAAATTAAAATAAAATATAGTCTAGCAAAAATTGTTGACAAGGCTACCAAGAAACAGGATCACTCAAACTTTGTTGGCATAAATGTAAAATGGCACAACTATTCTAGAAAATAATTTGGCAGTTTCTTAAAATTAAAATTAAACATGGGACTCCTGGGCAGGCTCAGTGGGTTAAGTGTTCAACTCTGGATTTCAGCTCAGGTCATGATGTCAGGGTCTTGAGATCAAGCCCTGCCTCAGGCTCTGTGCTCAGCAGGAACTCTCTGCTGGAGATTCTCTCCCTTTGCTCCTTTTGCCCTCCCTCCACTCTCTCTTTCAAATAATAAATAGATAAATCTTAAAAAAAAAACCACACACACACACAACTAACTAAACATGGAACTATCACATGACTTGAATACTGGACTTCTGGGTATTTATTTCAGAGAAAAGAAAACATATATCAAAAAAAACCTATAAATAAACATTCAGAGCAGCTCAATGTATAATGCCCAAAAGTGCAAAAATCCCAGATGTTCTGCAACAGATGAATTACTAAAAATAATGAAGTACATCCATATCACAGAATATTAAACAGCAAATACAAAGGGACAAACCATGGATGCATTCCTCAACTAAGATGGATCTCTGGAGAATTACACTGAGTGAAAATAATAGCTGATTCCCAAAGTTTATGTATTTCAGAATCCATTTATATAATGACCTTCAAACTTAAAAAGCAAAAATTGTTGAAATGGAAAATAAATTTATGGCTCTAAGTTGGCTAAGGGAGTGAGTGCCAGATTTTCAGAAGTGAGAGTGGCCACTTAGATATTATTATTTTGAAGATTTTATTTATTTATTTTCCAGAGAAAGAGAAAGAGAGAGGGAACATAAGCCAGGGGAGATGGAGAGGGAGAAGCAGGCTCCCTACTGAGGGAGCCTGATGAGGGGCTTGATCCTAGGACCCTGGGATCATGACCGGAGCCAGAGGCAGATGTTTAACGACTGAGCCTCCCAGGGGCCGTGTGCCAAATATTTTGATTGTCACATTTTATTGTGGTTTTGAAAGATATTGGAGGAGATAGCTGGCTGGAGGCGGGCAAGATGGCAGAGAAGTAGGAGACCATGTTTCAAAGGTCCCTGAAGTGAACTAATATCTACCAGAACACTCTAAACACCCATGAAATCAGCCTGAGTTGTAAGACTACACAATTCTGGTGTCTATGGAGGCAGAAGAGCATCTGTGAAGAGGTAAAGCTGAGTGCGAGTGCTTGGACTGATTTTGGAGGATAAACAGAAGGGAGAGGGAGCCACCAGAAGTGACCCATTGAAAAGTAATACCCCAGTAGGAAAATACCTTGTGTTTGGGGTCCAGCATCAACTTTCAGTCTGGCTAAAATCACTCAAAAACAAAGGGTCTTAAGAGTCAGCTGAGGGAATCTGATGGTCACTGGCAGGGATATAAAACTGAGGTCCCAGGATGGTGGTAGCCAGCCTCTGCCCATGCCTGAATGAGTCCGGCGGGGACTCCCTGAACCCAAGGCTTTTGGCCACTTGCACCATTGCTTGGGCTGGGCTCACCCCCATCTGCACCAGAGGCCACTTGTCCCTCAGCCTTCCATGTGACATGCAGGACCGTGGGGTCCTCATGCACCCAAATGGGTGTGAGCTCCAGACAGTGGTCCAGACGACAGCAGGCTCACCCAAACTGATATCACTCACAGTTTCTAGGCATGGGAGTTAAGGGAGAAGCAGGGGCCTTGGATGGCCATTGTGTTTGGTGACTCAGGGTGCGCACCACCTGTGAGAGGTGGCAGGGTGCAAGGGAGTTTGCAGAAGGGGAGTCTGTGTGTCCTGGACCACCCAGAGGGGAGCACACTGAGGCTTCTCTCTAAGATGGAGGTCTGGGTGTGGACAGCTTACTTTGCTCTGACTCTCCAAAAAGCTGCAAAAAGCCACAAAAGAACAAAAACTTCCAAAGAACAAAAGCCTGAAAAATCAGTTTCCATAGGGCTCAGCCCCTTGATAGGGGGCAGGGTGACTCAGCTCGATTGACTGGAAAACAACACGGCAGGCCCCACTCCCATAAGGCAAGCCAAAGGATAAGAGTGACCACCAAGGGGTCCCCACAAAACTGTAAAACCTCCAAATTAGGGGAAAACACCCCAATATTTTAATCTTCCAGTACTACCCCAAAACGTGCATATTTTATATAGTTTTCCATTTTTAACTTCTTTTCATTTTTATTTTTAAGTTTTTTAAATTTTAAATTCGTTCTCATGATTCTTGTTTTTCTATTTTTTATCTGACTTATTATTATAACTTGATATTTAATACAACATTCCATAACAACTTTTTAATTTGAACTTTTTTCATACATATACTTGTGTTTGTTTTTGTTTGTTTATTTGTTTAAATATATATATAGATATAAGCTTCAAGGTAATCCTTTTTTAAAATATTTATTTGAGAGAGAGAGAGAGTGAGTAAGAAAAAGCATGAGAGGGGAGAAGGTCAGAGGAAGGAGCAGTCTCCCTGCAGAGTTGGGAGCCCAATGCGGGACTTGATCCCAGGACTCCAGGATCATGACCTGATCTGAAAGCAGTGGCTTAACCAACTGAGCCACCCAGTCACCCCCAAGGTAATCCTTCTTTCCTATTCAATACTACCCCTATATAAAAACCAGTTTAATTTCCCTATATCTCTAGAAAGTTGAGTCCTCTAACAAAAATAAGATACGCCCAGGAGGAACTAAAATACTTTCCTATCCCATTGCGAGGGTTTGTAATCTCCTTCCCATATTATCATTCTGTCAGTGTTTCTGCGCATTTGTTTTTTTCCTTTATACTATATAAATCTTATTCCTGGGGATAGTTTCGGCTGGATTTTGCTTTTCTTTCCTTTTACTTTTGATGGTATTTTTGTTTTTGTGCCATCTAAATCCTACCATTGGGGCCTATTTTGGCCGGGTTTATTCTTTTTTTCTCTCTCTCTTTTTCTCTCTTTTTAATTTCTCCTTCCTTTTCAGTGGTAACATCTCATTGTTCCAAAACCTTCCAATGGGCAACTCACCTGGATCATGGTTCGTATGTTTAGCTATACATCCCCTCAACCACCCTTCACCAGAATGACTTGGAGCAGGAACACCCAACAGAAGAAAAATGCAGAGACTACAACCCCTGTAACAGAACTACTGGATATAGACATAAACAGTACGACAGAAATAGAATTCAAGGTAGCAATTATCCAAGCAATGGATAAGTTGGAAAAGACCATTAGTGGCAAGATAGAATCTCTAAGGGTGGAGGTGAAAGCAGACCTGGCAGAGGTTAAAAATGCTATCAATGAGATCCAATCTAATCAAAACACTCTAACAGCTAGGGTAGGTGAAGCAGAATATTGTATCAGTTATCTAGAAGACAGATTGATTGAGAAAGAGAAGCAGGAGAAGTCTTGGAACAAACAGCTAAAATCCCATGAAAATAAAATCAGGGAAATAAATGATGTGATGAAATGCTCCAATATCAGAATTATTAGGATCCCTGAGGGAATAGAGAGAGAAAGAGAAGACTAGAAGATATAGTTGAACAAATCCTGGATGAAAACTTCCCTAATCTGTGGAATGAAAAAAGTGTTCATGTCCTAGAGGCAGAAAGGACACCCCCAAGATCAATGAGGCTAGAAAAACCTCCAGGCACAGGATTGTGAAATTCACAACTCATAAATTCAAAGAATATGTCTTAAGGGCAGCTAAGGGGAAGAGATCCCTCACATACAGAGGGAGGACCATCAGAATAATGTCAGACCTGTCCACAGAAACCTGGGAAATCTGAAAGAGCTGGCAAGACATAATTAGGAAACTAAATGAAAAAATATGCAACCAAGGATACTCTACCCAACTAGGATGACTTTCAAAATGGATTGAGAGATAAAGAACTTCCAGGACCAGCAAAATCTAAAAGATTATGCGACCACCCACCAGGCCAGCACTACAAGAAATATTAAGGGGGGGTTCTATAAAAGAGGAAAGAACCCAAGAGTGACACAGAACAGAAATTTACAGAGGTAATCTATAGAAACAAGGACTTCACAGGCAACATGATATCAACAAAAATGTCTATTTCAAGAATTCTCTAAATTTGAATGGCCTAAATGCTCCCATAAAATGGCACAGGGTTGCAGACTTAATAAAATGACAGGAACCATCCATATGCTGTCTATGAGAGACACATTTTGAATCTAAGGATACATCCAGACTGAATGTGAGAGGATGGAGAACCATCTTTCATGCCAGCAGGCTTCAAAAGAAAGCTGGGGTAGCGATTCTCATATCAGAAAAATTAGATTTAAATCTAAAGACTGTAGTCAGAGATAACTGAAGGATACTACATCATTCTTAAAGAATCTATACACCAAGAAGATCTAAATATTGTAAATATTTATGCCCCCAACATGGGTCAACTGTTAAGCAAAATAAAAAGTCATTTTGATATGAATATATTAATTGTAGGAGATCTTAACATGCCACTTTCAGCAATGGACATATCATCTAAACAGAAAATCAACAAAGAAACAAGATCTTTGAATGACACATTGGACCACATGGATCTCATAGATATACTCAGAACATTCCACCCTAAAATAACAGAATACCCATTCTTCTTGAGTGCACATGGAACTTTCTTCACAATAGACCACATATGAAGTCACAAATCAGGGCTCAACTGATACCAAAAGACTGAGATTATTCCATGCATATTCTCTGACTCAGTGCCTTGAAACTGGAACTCAACCACAAGGAAAAGTTTGAAAGGCATTCAAACACTTGGAAGCTAAAGACTATCTTGCTCAAGAATGTTTGGATCAACCAGGAAATCAAATAAGAACTTAAACATTTCATGGAAACGAATGAGAATGAAGATACATCAATCGAAAGCAAAGGCAGTCCTAAAGGGGGAATACATAGCCATCCAAGCCTCACTCAAAAAAAATAGAAAAATCCTGAATACACCAACTCTCCTTACATCTTAAATAACTGGAAAATAAACAACAAATTAAGCCAACCCCCCACAAGAAAAAGGGAAATAATTAAGATTAGAGCAGAGATCAATGAATTAGAAACTAGAGAAGCAGTAGAACATATCAATGAAACTAGAAGCTGGTTATTTGAAAGGATTAATAAAATCAAATTATTGTCCAAACTAATCCAGAACAGAAGGGAGAGGACCTATATCAATATAATTATGAATCATGGCTAATGTCAAGGAAATAGAAACAATCATCAGAAATTACTATCAACAGTTATATGTCAAAAAGTTAAACAACCTAAAAGACATGGACGCATTCCTGGAAACCTATAGGCTTCCAAGACTGAAACAGCAAGAAATTGACAACCTGAATAGACCAATATCTAGTAACATGATTGAAGCAGGAATCAAAAACCTCCCAGAAAACAAGAGCCCAGGATCTGGTGAATTCCCTGAGGAATTCTACCAAAAATTCCAAGATGAAATAATACCTATTATCCTGAAGCTGTTTCAAAAAATAGAAAACTTCCAGATTCTTTCGATGCATCCAGCATTACCTTAATCCCCAAACCAGACAAAAACCCATCAAAAAGGAGAATTTCAGACCAATATCACTGATGAATATGGATGCCAAGATTCTCAACAAGATCCTAGTTAATAAGATCCAACAGTAAATTAAAAAGATTATCCACCACGACCAGGTGGGATTTATCCCTGGGATGCAAGGGTGGTTCAGCATTAGCAAATCAATCAATGTGATAGAACAAATCAGTAAGAGAAGAGAGAGAAACCGCATGGTCCTCTCAATTGATGCAGAAAAAACATTTTACAAAATACAGCATCCGTTCCTGATTACAACTCTTCAAAATATAGGGATAGAGGGAACACTCCTCAACCTCATAAAATCTGTCTATAATAAACCCACAGCAAATACCATTCTCAGTGGGGAAAAACTGACAGCCTTTCCATTGAGATTAGGAAGAAAAGGATGCCCACTCTTGCCACTATTGTTCAACATAGTGTTAGAAGTCCTAGCAACAGCAATTAGACAACAAAAAGAAATAAAAGGCATTTAAATTAGCAAAGAAGTCAAACTCTCTCTTTTCACAGATGATGTGACACTTTATATGGAAAACCCCAAAGACTCTACCCTCAAACAACTAGAACTCATAGAACAATTCAGTAATGTGGCAGAATACAAAATCAGTGCAGGGAAATCAGTTGTGTTCTTACACACTAACAATGAAAACACAGAAAGGAAAACCAGAGAATCAATTTCATTTACTTTAACACCAAAAGTCATAAGATACCTTGGAATAAACCTAACCAAAGAAGTAAAGGATCTGTACTCAAGAACTACAGAACACTCATGAAAGAAATTGAAGAAGACACAAAAAGATGGAAGAGCATTCCATGCTCATGGATCAGAAGAATATACATTGTTAAAAATGTCTATACTGTCCAGAGCAATCTATACCTTCAGTGCTAATCAAAATTCCATCAACATTTTTCAAAATGCTGGAACAAACAATCCTAAAATTTATATGAAACCAGAAAAGACCCTGAATTGCTAAGGAAATGTTGAAAAAGAAAAACAAACCTGGGGGCATCATGTTGCCTGATTTCAAGCTCTATTACAATGCTTTTATCACCAAGACAGCATGGTACTGGCACAAAAACAGATACATAGACCAATGGAACAGAGTAGAGAGTCCAGATATGGACCCACAAATCTATGGTCAAATAATCTTTGACAAAGCAGGAAAAAATATCCAGTGGAAAAAAGTCTCTTCAATAAATGGCGCTCGGAAAATTGGACAGCTGCTTATAGAATAATGAAATTTGACCATTCTCTTATACCACACACAAAGATAAACTCGAAATGGATGAACGACCTCAACATGAGGCAGGAATATATAAAAATTCTAGAGCAGAGCATAGGCAGTAACCTCTCTGACATCAGCCACAGCAACTTCTTTCAAGACACATCTCCAAAGGCAAAGGAAATAAAAGCAAAAATTAATTTTGGGACTTCATCAAAATTAAAAGCTTCTGCACAGCAAAGGAAACAGTTAACAAAACAAAGAGGCGACCCACAGAATGGGAGAAGATATTTACAAATGACACTACAGACAAAGGGCTGATATTCAAGATCTATAAAGAACTCCTCAAATTCAACAACCAAAAAAAAAAAAAAAAAAAAGATGATCACACCAAAAAAATGGGCAGGAGATATGAACAGACACTTCCCACAGAAGACGTACAAATGACCAAATGACTAACAGACACATGAAAGAAATGTTCATCATCATTAGCCATCAGAGAAATTCAAATAAAAACCACATTGAGATACCACCTTACACTAGTCAGAATGGCCAAAATTTATAGGACAGGAAATAACAAGTGTTGGAGAGGCTGTGGAGAAAGGGGAGCCCTCTTACACTGTTGGCAGGAATGCAAGTTGGTGCAGCCACTTTGGAAAATAGTGTGGAAATTCCTTAAATAATTAAAAATAAAGCTACCCTGCAATTGCACTACTGGGTATTTACATCAAAGATAAAGATATAGTGAAAAGAAGAGCTATATTTACCCCAGTGTTCATTGCAGCAATGGCCACAATCGCCAAATTGTGGAAAGAGCTAAGGTGCCCCTCAACAGACGGATGGATAAAGAAGATATGGTTCATGTATACAATGGAATATAGAATATTGTATCTCCATCAGAAAGGGTGAATACCTAACTTTTGTAGCAACATGGACCGGATTGGAGGAGATTATGCTGAGTGAAATAAGCCAACCAGAAATAGTCAAATATCATATGGTTCCACTTACTTGTGGAACATAAAGAGTAGTATGTAGGACAGTAGGAGAAGTAAAGAAAATGTGAATTGCGGTAAATCATGGAGGTAGATGAAACATGAGAGACTTTGGACTCAGAAACAAACTGAGGGTTTAGAAGGGGGAGTGGGGGAATGGGCAAGCCTGGTGGTAGGTATTGAGGTACAGCATGTATTGTATGGAGCTCAGTGCAGTCCATAAACAATGAATCCTGGAGTACTGAAAAAATAAAGTAAAGTAAAAAAAGAAGAAGGAAAGAAAGAAAGAAAGAAAGAAAGAAAGAAAGAAAGAAAGAAAGAAAGAAAGAAAGAAAGAAAGAAGAAAGAGAAAGAAAGAAAGAAAGAAAGAAAGAAAGAAAGAAAGAAAGAAAGAAAGAAAGAAAGAAAGAAAGAAGAGAGAGGGAGGGAGGGAGGGAGGAAGGAAGGAAGGAAGTAAAAAAGGAAGAAAGGAAAAAAGGAAGAAAGGAAGAAAGGAGGAAAGGAGGAAAGGAAGAAAGAAAGATGCTGGGGGAAACTGGGTAAAAGATTCATGGAATCTATTATTTCTTATGACTGAATGGGAATTGACATATATCTCAAAATAAAGCCATTTATTTAAGAGGTTAGATGGTTCTAGGAAATAAGAATTAAAAAATAAATGTGCCTTCATATTCTGGTTTTCTTATTATATTTTCCTCTTTATTCATTAATATATTTGTTCATCATTATTCATTAATTCATGTGTTCTTATGCTTCTGGCTTTTCTTTTCACTGTACTTATGGGTTTATGAAAAGGGTATTTTGTGAAATTATTCATTTGCATGTTTTCATTCATGGTACCTTATTGTGCATTTGGGATGATGCAAGCGTACTAAATTGATAATAATAATGATAAATTTATATATGGTATGTTGTCAAGATGGGTGGATGGAATTCTCGATTTACTTCTTTGTAAATCAATTGTTTTATGCTTTCTACAAAATGCCAATATATCTGTCTCTATGCAAATATTCAACAGATACTTGTTCAGCACCTACTTTGTGGCATCTGTTGTTCCAAACACCGAACACTGTAGTGGTGAAAATATAGTTTCTTCCTCACATATTCTGAAGTATGAGTATAGATAGAGGTATAGAGGTCAACACATAACAAGTTAACAAATGTAACAAGAATATATTTTCAAATTTTTAAGAGATACATTCCTCATTCTTCTTAGAACCCTTCTCCTTTGGAGAGCCTGGGTGGCTCAGTTGGTTAAGCATCTGCCTTCAGCTCAGGTCATGATCCTTGGGTCCTGAGATTGAGCCCATTGGGCTCTGTGTTCAGCAAAGAGTCTATTTTCCTTATTCCTCTGCCTCCTCCTCTTCTGCCTTACTCATGTTCTTGCTTGCTCTGCTCTTTCTCAAATAAATAAATAAAAAATCTTAAAAAAAACCAAAACAACATTTCTCCTTTGAATCATTTCTTCTCTTAGGACAATGTTTATTGACCCCCTTGTTATTACAGGCTACATAGCTTGCTGTGGGGGCTGACTGTGCCTAAGATCAGTATCCCAGGCCTCCACCCACTACATGCTAGTAGCACCTCTTTCCAACTTGTGACAAGAGAATCTGTTTATAGACTTTTTGACAAATGTCTCCAGTTTGGGGGAGAAAAGCATCTCTTGGGAAGGAGGAAGACCATGGTTGCAAATCACTTCTTGAGAGACTCTTGAGTTTTTGTCCCAGGACAGCTCAAGGTGGGCATTAAAAAGTTTTATAGCCTTTGTGGACAGAAAAAGTTCAGTGCTTTCCTAAATATCCTGTCAAACCAAATTAGGAAGAAAAAAAGTAGAACCTAAATTCAGAAGGGGTATAGGAATCTTTAAAATAATTCTGATAGCAACTCTGGTGAGATAAATTTGCCCTTTGGAGGTTTTTTGACCAGAGAGTGACATAACATATAGTACAAATTTAAAGTTGCCTGGTAGGCTAGAACTCACTCAGTTTTTGTCCTGAAAATTAATTTCTTTCTTCCTCCCTCCCTTTCTTCCTTCCTTCCTCCCTTCCCTCCTTTCTACCTTCCTTCCTCCTCCCTCCCTCCTTCCTTCCTTCCTCCCTCCTTCCTTCCTCCCTTCCTTTCCTTCCTTCCTCCTTCCCTCTCTTTCTTCCCTCCTTTCTTCTTTCCATTCTTTTCCCTCCTTCTTCCCTCCCTCCTTCCTTCCTTCCTTCCTTCCTTCCTTCCTTCCTTCCTTCCTTCCTCCCTCCCTCCCTCCCTCCCTCCTCCCTCCCTCCCTCCCTTTTCTTCCCTTTTTTCCTTTCCTTTCCTTTCCCTCCCTTTCACTTTCCTCCCCCCCTCCTCCCCTCTCCTTCCCTCCCACCCTCCTTTCCTTCTTTGGATATTTATTTATTTAGTTTAAAGAGAGCAATGGGGAGGGGCAGAGGGAAAAAAGAGTTCCAAGCTGAGGCTGCATTAGGGGAGGAGGCTGATTCAGGGCTCCATATCATGACTCTGAGATCATGACTTGAGCTGAAACCAAGAGTCAGTCACTTAACCAACTGAGCCATCCAGGCACCCATAATGTCTTGTTTTCTATGAACACTTAGCCTCAGGCAAGCCAGACTGCTTGATCAGGCTATGTAAGTTTTATTTAGAAGGCATCACTCTGACTGCTTTAAGAATATATGATAGGGTGGGGTTGATGGCAGAAAGTGTAAGGTATTAGAACACCCGTGGCAATAATCTATTCAAGAGATGAAGGTTGCCACCCTAGGTGCTGTCTTGTTGCATTTTGTGTGTATTAAGTCTGAGGTGTGCATTACATATCAAACTTGCAATGTCAATAGACAATGTGTATAACTGTGGATATAAATAGCCTCAACATAAACTAGGAGTAATCAGGTTTATTTTTTTTAAAGGTCATGGTACTATAGGTTGAAATGTGTCCCCCTCAAAATGCATATGCTAAGGTCCCAACTCCCAGTACATTAGGAGGGACACTAATCCAATATGATGGTGTCCTATCAGAGGAGGAAGAGACACCACAGCTGCACTTGCATAGAGAAAAAGTCATGTGAGGCACAGTGAGAAAAAAAAAAAAAAACTAAGTGAAGAAAGATCATAAACATGAGAGATAATTGAGGTCTTTGGAATTAAATGAGTTTTTTTTTCTAGTTTAAGAAGGAAAATATTAAATCTATAGTATGTTTCTATACAGTATGTTTGAATCCTTGAGAGATGAAAACAAATATATCTGGGTTAATATTTCATATAAGAGAAAAAAATCATTTTCTCCTCTATTATAGCAGAAAAAATAGCATATGCAGAGAAGTTTACATTGGATGTCAGGTTGATGAGTTTGTATTTATACGGTTTTCCATTTACTTAGCAAAAAACCAAAAGAGGAAGGTGAATGAAGCTTATGGAGATTATAAGTTAGAAGATATCAGTTCTGATAGTGAAAAAGTGAATTTATTACACATATTATTTACACCTGTTAATTGAAAAATAAATCTTTATCCATAATATACACACATATGTATTTATGCATCTATGTCCATATACATACACAGACTATATAATGAAATAGTAATATAATCACAAATACCAAGATGAGAAAATCATTTGTAGTACTTTTGAACTGACTGTAATCTGGAAGAGTACTTCCTATTACGTTGGTTGTTTTAACCTTTAAAAACATATGTAAAATGAGAAATTTATATACATGTGTGTGTATATATATATATATCCCCCCAAAATCTCTCACCACTTGGAAGTGCAATGCTCCTCCAAAAACCTTTTGTAAGCCAGAATGGTGTAAAGCAAAGGAGCCATTGCCACTCGTTTACATTAACGGAAACATTTTTGGACATTCTTTTTGGACATTCCCAGACCCCCAAAACTACCTCTTTTAGCCTTTTCTGATACCTTAGGACACATATTACTAATGCATGCACAAAATATATCATGATAAAGCTGATGTGCACAGGCATAGTTCAAAACCATGGTGGCTTGATGCTAAGATAGGGAGTACAGTGCCCTCGGGACCACCCTCGCTGCTCAGGGTGCACACCGCCTCTACAAATGTTCCCTGCAAAACAAATGCTGGGCACTCTGTTTGCTTTTTCACTTTTGGTAAAAGTGGAAATCTCTGAATATATTTCAGCTGGGAAAAAGCAGCTATTAAATATAGGTCTTCCATAAGAGTAAACTGACTTCAAACTTTCAAAAAGTAGAGTACCTGTATATTGTTAAAAAAATTATCTACTTTGTACCTTGTAGCTACTGGAAAATCTCAAAGGATAATAACATTTGGGCAATAAATATCCTTGTGCATGCCATTTGTGGTACTAACATAATTATCATAAAATTAATGATATAATATGTTCCCTAAGCCAAGTGGCCAGATGCAAATTTAGATTTCGTTTTTATGTACAAAGAAATGAGGCTGCTTAAGGCGACTGTGACAGGCACCAGTGTATCGACACACAGCAAAACTCACTTTTAGTCACTGTGTTTGGTCTAGGACGGCACTTCAGTGTTTCAGTAAGTCACATAATCATCCAAGAAACAAAGACCAATGTTGCACTTTCTGAACCTGTCCTTAGAAGTTGCTCTTTTTTCCACCTTAATTTACTAAGTCAAAAATATCTTAATAGGGGAAAAACTGTTTCAGTTGCTTGCAGGAAACTAAAGGACAGAAAGAGTCTTCATTTTGAAAACAATCAGTAGCATAACTTCAATTGCAAAGCAGACTGTCAACTCAAGTCACAGTAGAAAGCAGTCCTCATGTGTTTAGGTCTCATTAGCCAGTGGGGACAAAGGGATTCTTGTTAATACGTGCATACAGCTAACTTTGATTCTGGTATTTCAGTCCACAGAGACATCATGCAGCACTAATAAACCTGGCCAATTTGCCTTTTCCAGGCTGCCTCCGACATCACCAAGTCCTGACTTTTGGTCTCCCGCACGGATTAGCACACCGCCTTCGCTGACCTACCATTGAGGACTGTGTGCACACTCTTGCATCAAACTGTCAGCTCAGAATCAAAGTTCATTCCCCCATGTGAATGTGCAGGGGAGGTTCTCTTAGTCCTATATGAGTGTCACTTATCAAAGTTCCATTTGAAGATTGCACGGCCCCCAGAGTATTATAATTTTTTTTTCTTCAGTGAATGTTCACAAATGTTTAATGTGTATGGATTGAGGCAATTCAAGTAACAGGCTTCAAACTGGACCCTAAGCCATTGTCCTCTCAGCCCTCAGGCCATCAGTGGCTGTGTCAGATTTGATTTTTATTCAGGGTAGATTTTCTTCCAGGGGACCAGCAAAGCCAATCTTGCTACATGCCTTTAGAAGGGATCCCTTTCAGTTTTCCCCGTCTGTCCATATACATATGTTTATATAAGTACATCTGTATATGCACAGACATATTTCCCAAACACTGAAACTATTTTAATTATTTTTACCGGATGATTCTCAGGCCTGTTAAATCAATCATAAAAGATATATATCCAACAGGAAAAAAAGTTGTTGATGGCTTTATATACCAATTTTATACTTAGCTATCTCTGCTCTCAGGAAAACAAAAACAAAAACAAACTTATGCTTTTGAGGATCTAGGAAAAATATAAGATCATTTATGACAACTTTATGTACTGTACTCCCCATAACCTTAGTTTTCAGAAGAAAACAGACATTTCATCACACACACAATCTCTATTACACAGCAAAGGAAGCATCAGACTGACTTAGACTTGGATTTAAAGCAAATCAGGAAATATTTTAGAGATGCTAATTCAGCACCGTGAACTAAAGGAAGGATAAGTAATACAGATGGGTGCCCCCATTATATGAGTTAGAACAAAAACAGGATCATACAATACTCTAGAAACAGGAAAGAATGATGAGTGGAGTTCAGAAGAAACAAAATTTCACAAGAAACGATGTCAACCTCTCCTACTCCTTAGAAAGGAGACAACAGAACTAAAAAAATACCTCATGATCAAATTCTGATGTGGGAAAGGAAGGAATAAAAGACAAAAGACTTTACACAGATATTAGCAACTTTCTGTGGACATTTAGTTTTTTTCTATCTGAAAAGGTAAATGCAGCTTACAAGTATATAGATGGAGTACAGACTTGTCCAATCACTATGTTGTACATCTGAAATTAATGTTACATTGTGTATCAACTATACTTCAAATAAAAAAATAAAGAATATAGTTGGCTTCACAGGGCTCTACTGCTCAGTGTTGTGATGACAGAGTCTGATGGTAGATCAGAAGAACTAAATAAAACAATGAATTTAATTATGGAAATGGAAATTAATAAACACATATGGTGATTAGGTTAGTAAAATGTTCTTCAAACACATATGCAAACTGTGTTTATGAATCCTTCATTTTAATTTTCCCTTCATACTAAAACAAAAGACATATGAACTAGACTGATAAAACATCACCCTTTCCATTGTGATCATTTTATTTTTTAATTAATTATTTATTTATTTATTCATTTATTTTTTCATTGTGATCATTTTAGATTTCCTGAAGAGATGAGGACAGAGAGAAGAAGGAAAGGGGGGAAGAAGGGGAGAAGTTGGGAAAGGGGGCGAAGGAGGAGGAAGAAAGGAAAGAAGAGGAGGAAGGGAAAGGAGATTGACACGTGCTGAGGCAGTAGGCAGATGTTTGGGGTACCGTATTATCAACCCTTCAACCTTCAACTAAAGTACTCCTCAAGCCATTTGCGTCCTCCCTTATTCTGACCAAGGAGAAGGACTGAGACTAGTTTTCCTTGGTCAATTTCTGACATGTGACCTGAAAAGTGCAGACATGAGAAAAAATAGAAAGTGTAACAAACAGAACTGACTATGCCTAAGAGGAGACTAGAAAACATAACATATTAAAAGTGGAGAAATTAACTGTAGATGATCTTATGTTTCAGGTAGAGGAGATATACAATTGATATATATTATTAAAATAATTAAGAAATGCTATATATAAAGTCACTGTTTTGTTTTTTAAGTCACTGTTTTGATTATCTTGGGATGAGAAAAGCACAAAGGGCTTGTCCAATTTATGAAGTAGGTTTTTTAAAAATATGTACCTTCATTGTTAAAAAACTTGAATGGCTTTTTATTATTTAAAATAAATTATATAAAACATTTTATTAAATAAAGATCCCACGTTTTTTAAATAAATTAGGATTATCATGTATTGAATATACTTAAAGTGGAACATACCTAGGTGAAATGCAAACAAATAAGTAAAATCCCAGGAATCAAATCTCTGATTGTTTTTTACTGAAGATACATGTACTTAGTATTTAATGTTCTATCAGAAAGAGATTTAAGGTTAAACATTTGGCATGAGATCTTTGAACTTTTTTCCCAATATTAATTAGTGAGGCTAAATTATACAATCTCTGGGACTTTTAACAACAAACGTCGGGGCGCCTGGGTGGCTCAGTTGGTTAAGCGACTGCCTTCGGCTCAGGTCATGATCCCAGAGACCTGGGATCGAGTCCCACATCAGGCTCCCTGCTCGGCGGGAAGCCTGCTTCTCTCTCTCTCACTCCCCCTGCTTGTGTTCCCTCTCTGGCTGTGTTTCTCTCTGTCAAATAAATAAAATCTTAAAAAAAAAAAAAA
>PITA01010445.1:0-34679 GCA_004023965.1 Spilogale gracilis
TTTATTTATTTGACAGAGAGGAACACAGCCAGAGAGGGAACACAAGCAGGGGGAATGAGAGAGAGAGAAGCAGGCTTCCCGCCAAGCAGGGAACCCAATATGGGACTCGGTCCCGGGTCTCCGGGATCATGACCTGAGCTGAAGGCAGTCGCTTAACCAACTGAGCCACCCAGGCGCCCTTAAAGCTCTTTTAAATAAAGGTCACTTCTGAAGCTCAACGGATGATGAGAAGATTTTGCTATCCCCAACGCTCCCCGCCACACACACACCTACAGGCCCAAGGATGTTCAGATCTCCGTTTTCAAGACTGGTCCCCAGCCCCTCCCATCCCCCTTCTTTTCCCTTTTCTCTAGTCAATGAATCTTGATTAAGTAATGTATACCCCCCACCCCAGGCTGGCTCCAAGGGGTCTTTGTGTAAAGGCCTGGATTGAAATGGTCCCCAGTTTCTATTGATTTGGAAAGAACTCCTCCTTAAGGATTGCCAAAACAGGGCGTTCTACAGGCTCTGGCCCCACGGGCAGCTCACATGGGAGAAGAGGAGGGAACCAGCTCCACCCCTCCTGAAAACTGAGTCACCCTGTCAACATGCCCTTCTGATATCACAGCTGGTTCTACCAGATCCCCCTGGAGCCAGGCCCCGCCCCTGCCACGCAGAAACCCTCCCCGTCTGTCAAAAGCAAGAGACACTTGCCAGCCAGAACTACCCAGACCCCAGAACCCCATTCTGTTGAAAAGTCTTTCATACTATCACAGTTTTTTGTCAAACAATTCTTACTGACTGACACAGAGGAAAGAGAAAGCTTTCCCTTCCTCTCTGCCCTCCATCTCAATCCATGCCCTATTATTAGTAGTAGCAATTATTAATAGCTTCCATTATTAATAGTTTCTATTATATAATAGCTTCCTGTGGAACATTCCAGATTCTGTATAATGCATAGTCAGTTTTCTTTATTAAGACTTCATTTTTTTTTATTAGAGAAGTTCTAGGATCACAGAAAAATTGAAGGGAAGGTGTGGAGATTTACCATATCCTTCCTGTCCCCACATATGCCCAGCCTCTTCCATCACCAATATACCCCTCCAGGTGGTATGTTTGTTAGAAGTGATGAGCCAACATTTGCACAGTACAATCACCCAAAGTCCATCGTTGACATTACAGTTCACTCTTGGTGTTGTACATTCTATGGGTTTGGACACCTGTATCCATCATTCTGGTACCACACAGAGTATCTTCACTGCTCTAAAAATCCTCTGTGCTCCACCTAATGAGCCCCTCTTTACACCTCCAACCACTGATCCTTCTACTTTTTCCACTGTTTGGCCTCTTCCAGAATGTCATGTTGCTGGAATCATACAGTATGCGGCCTTTTCAGATTGGCTTCTTTCACTTATAAATATACATATAATGTCTTCTCATGGCTTTGTAGCCCATTTCTTCTGTTCTGAAGGACATCTTGACTGCTCCCAAGTTTTGGCAATTATGAATAAAGCTGCTATAAACATCCATGTACAGATTTTGGTATGGACATAATCTTTCAGCTCTTTGGGTACATATCAAGGAGTATGATTGCTGGATTATATGGTAAGAGTATATATTGAGTTTTGTACAAAATAGCCAAACTGTCTTCCAGGGCGGATGCACCATTTTGCATTCCTACTAGCAGTGACTGAGTTTCCTGTTGCCCCACATCAACTCCAGCATTTGATGCTATCGGTGTTCTAGAATTTGTCTCTCTAAAATATGTGTGATGGTATCTCATTGTTGTTTTAATTTGCATTTCCCTGATACATATTACGTGAAGCATTTTTGTATGTTCCTTTGCCACCTGAATATCTTCTTTGGTGAGATGTCTGTGAAGGTCGTTGGCCCACTTCCTGATTGGGTTGTTTGCTTTCTTATTGTTGAGTTTTAAGCGTTTTTTGTATATTTTGAATAATAGTGCTTTATCAGATATGCATTTTGCAAATATTTTCTCCCAATCTGTGGCTAATCTTCTTAGTTACCTGATGAATATTCAGTTTTAAAATTTAATTTGATTTTACAAGTAATACAAAAATGTACTATCTGAGGGGAAAAAAGGAAACAGTATAAAATCTGCCTTGACGTTTATCTTCCCCTGAGTCCATTCTCACTACAGCCCTTGCATTATGCCTGTTATCTCCTCTGAGTGTATTCTTCTTCACACTTCTCTATGTGTTTTTATCTGTACATATTTCTATCTCCATGGGGAATAAATAGCTCTATTTTGTGTGTGCGCAGTTTACATAAATCCTGGCATATCACACCTATAATTTGCCGGTTACAGTCTTACTGAGTCTAGACAATTCATCAATATCAGCACATAGAACGCTACCTCATTTTAAGCATAGCATTGCATCCCATTAAATGAGCATATTACAATGTAATTAGCCTTTCCCTGTTGATGGATGCTTAGGGAGCTCTGTTTTGTGTTTTTTTTTTCAGTCCCTTTCTAAAAATGATCTTTTCAAATTTTAATCAAATTCATGCATGTTCATGGTATTAAAAAATCAAATTATATTTTAAGGTTTGTAGTACATATCAGTAATGCAACACACACACACACACACACACACACACACACACACACACACCCCCCCCTGAATCCTGCTCCTCTGAGAAAATTACTTTCTACTGTTTCTACTGATCCTACTTCCACTGTTTTTTCTGGCATTGACCTTCATATTTGTGAATCAGATGCTTATATGCTATTTCTTGATTTATCCGTGTGAGATATGCTCTCCTGCCTTTCTACTGAGGAAGGCATGCTTTATACACAACACACACCCCCACTTGCTTCCCTTCTCTCTGTTCTTCCTATATAATTACATGACAATTTTCTGGTTAAATCCATATTCTCTGTTTACATTCTTGTGATTTTATCTTTTCCTGCCAAGCCGAGGTCCTTAACATTAACTGCCCCCAGGGAGCTTTTAAATCCCCCGAGGAGCTTTAAATAAACCTGAAGCCCAGCCTTCACCCCAGATGGACTGTCAGGCTATCTTCAACTTATTCCTTGTCCACTTCCCATTGAATTTTTTTTCTGCTCTTACATCTTTAATTTACAGCAACTCTTCCTTGCTTTCTGACTGCATCCTGCAGCAAACGTGGTAGACACCAGCCCTTGGCATTCACCCTTGAGTGCAGCCCAAGGCTGTCCACTGCAAAAATCTACGACATTCTGCCCGAGGGCTATTTCCTTCCCAACAGTATCCTCAGCCTGAGTGCAGGACAAGCTGGAAGTAAGAAGGTCTCTTCCCCTGGAAGCAGTTAGTGGATCCTTGTGCACTGGTTAGGATACCTCTAAGGCAGGTTCTGCACCAGCTCCCAGGGTTCTCCAGAAATATCAAGCTCCAGGTGCCCACAGTAGTAACTGTCTAAGATAACACATCTTTTGCTGACTTTCTTCCCTTCCTGTCTCACTCCCCAACTCCTCAACCCATATTTTCTGGGATTATCTGTCAAAAATCACTTGCACTGGAATCATTATCTAAGAAATGGGCATCTGGGGTGCCTGGGTGGCTCAGTTGGTTAAGCAACTGCCTTTGGCTCAGGTCATGATCCTGGAGACCCAGGATCGAGTCCCACACCGGGCTGCGTGCTCGGCAGGAAGCCTGCTTCTCCGTCTCTCACTCCCCCTGCTTGTGTTCCCTCTCTGGCTGTGTTTCTCTCTGTCAAATAAATAAAATCTTTATAAATAAATAAATAAATAAATAAATAGGCAGGCATCTGGGGGAAACCCAAACCAAAACTCTCTTTTTTTTCTCTTTTAAAATAAAATCTTGTGTTTCATGGATGCGATACCTTATTGTCTCTCTGAGGATATTAGTTATAGTGAAATTTAACATTTATTTTTAAAAAGTTTCACTCCTGCTGCTATATGGAGACTTAGCTTGGCTCATAATATCTCCAGGTTAGTTTTCTAGGGTTTCTCCACAGATAAGTCTCCAGGTTCCTACCATGGTGAGGACATGTCTCAAACTGGTAGCATCCTTAGAGGTGGGGGGCTGGAGGGGCAGGGTTCTTCCTGGTCAGCATACAGACTTTCACATAATATCCCTGTTTTTTGTGTAGTGTCCTGCCTTCTGCTGTGCCTGGTGTCCTTCAGTCTGGAGCCTCCCTGGTCCCATTTTTCTGTAGAACAAACTTCTTCCAAAGTCAGGAAGGGTAATTTATCTGAAAGGAGCCCTAGGTAGATGGTTATTCCAGTTATAACTGGTAAGCCAGAAATCACCCAGAACTAATCAAACAATAGTATTCATGTTTTAATCTCTCATAGTTCCTGGGGCTGAAGAATTTGGGAAAGGCTCAGAATGGGCATTTCTGGTTTGGGATCTCTCATGAGGTGACTGAAGCTAGAGTAACAGGGGCAGGGGCCAGGCATCTACTGCTCTTTCTCTTTCTGTCTCTGTCTATCTGTCTCTGTCTAACTCTCTCAATTCTCCATCCTCTGCCCTCACCCCGTCTCAGGGTCACTCCGTGGGTACTTCCATCCAGGTTTCCTCACAGCGTCACGGGCTCAGGACGGTCCCGCTGCTTACATGGAGGCTTCAGAAGAGTCCCAGCTTCAGAAATTACAGTGTCAACACCCACTGTATTCTGTCGTCACAAGCATGTCACAAGCCTGCCTCATTCAAGGGGAGAGGACGTTGATGCCTTCGTCCAATAGGAGGGATGTCTGTCATAGTCACCTTGTAGAACCCATCACAGGCAATGGGAGAGATGGCTGTGGTCATCCTCGGAAAATCCAACCTGCCATGGCTTCTCACACAGGATTTTAGCCGTCCTTCTTTTGGCAATCCCTCCCCCACTCTAACACATCATTCTGATTCAGTTCCTGGCATTCTTGGGTTTTGGTCCATGAATTGCCCTGCTTCTTGTGGGGGCTGCACGTGTGGATGCATGAGCTGGGCAGCGCACGTCTAGCCTAAGGCTGCTTGCTGGCACGGCTTTCTGCAGGCATTTTCAGCTCCACTCCCTCCTCTGCTCTCCACCCACCTCCAAATGTGTCAACACTTCTCATCTGCTATTGTCCTCTCTCCTGGTCTTTTGGTTCTTTTGTGATCTGGTACCTGTTTGGTTCATTTACTCTGAGTTTGCTTGGGCTTTGGGGAGGGGGCAAAGGAAAATACCCATCCTTACTCTGTTATTTCAACTAAAAGTGCTATGTTTCCATTTTGTCCCCCCTAATAGAAATTGCTACAGTAATGTCCCATTATGCACATAATCAAGCATTAGTACCCCTTTGTACAGTTTACTTTAAAAAATATCATGTTTTATATGTATATAATATATATATATACACATACACAGAGAAATATATATACATGTATACAGAGAGAGAAATTTTCTATAAATAGAAAATTAGAATCTTCCCTCTGGACCCCTTCCAGATAATCACTGACAACATGATTTTGGTGATTATTTGGATAGCCTTCCAGTCTTTTTTTCTCTTTTTTCCCCTGTGTAGAACGTATATCTGTATATATACCTATGTGTGTGCATAAAATTTTAAGCAAAATTCCCTTTTAAAAAAAGATGGTAGGGGTAACTGGGTGGCCACTCAGTTAAGCATCTACTTTTGGCTCAGGTCATGATCTCACGATCCTGGGATCAAGTCCTGCCTGAGGTTCCCTGCTCAGTGAGGAGCCTGCTTCTCCCTCTCTCACTCCCCCTGCTTGTGTTCCCTCTCTCACTGTATTTCTCTCTGTCAAATAAATAAAATCTGTAAAAAAGGAAAAAAGAAAAAAGATTTTATTTATTTATTTGACAGATAGAGAGCACAAGCAGGCAGAGCGTCAGAGGGAGAGGAAGAGGCAGTCTCCCTGCTGAGTAGAGACCTCCCATGTGGGGCTCATGGGGCTCAATCCCAGGACCCTGGAACCATGACCTGAGCTAAAGGCAGATGCTCAAACAACTGAGCCACCCAGGCACCCCTGGAATCACCCCTTATTTGTGCCTCCAGATGGCTCTGCCTACTACTTGGGTTCTGATGATACTGATAAGGAGATTCCTGGCCTGTACCATGGTCGAAATACAAGTGACCTCTGTTCCCCGTCAAAATATAACTGGAAGACATTAAAAAGATGGCACCCTCAGACCAATCAGACAAATAATTATATCCCAGATATAATTGACTTGTTAATGAGGGAATCAGCAGGATGGTAAAAACTGGTACAAAGGAAAAGTAGAGGGAAAGAGGTTATATAGTCCATCAGGGAAGGCATATGAAAATCAGTGTGCTAGGTTAGGAGCAAAATGGACTTGTCTCCTATGGGGCAATAAAACCATAACCTTTCAGGTTATCCTTCCAAAGAAAAATCATTTGCATCTCCACCAAACAAATTCTACAACTTAGCACACAGCCTTACAGAATAGGGGCCCCAGTCAAGAGGAGAGTCCAAGTCAAATTGAAGTATATCCCCCAGATAATGAAATAATCCCAAGGTGTTCTGTTAGAGAGTGATCCAGTCTACACTGAAAGGATGCGCAATCCTCTTTTCACCTTATTTCCAAGCTTGGGACAATTTTTCTTAACATTCTCATTATTTTCCCTGGCTCCCCAAACAAATTCCTTGCAAGATTTTCCTAAGGGAAAGTGACCCTGGCTTCTGTGGGGACATTGGCATCCCTCAGCTTCCTTCCCTGTACCCACATTCTAAGGAGGTGAGACTGGTCCCCAGAGACCCAGGTATTTCCAATTAGTCACTGTACCTTGCCAGATACAACTCACATACCACACTATTTAAAGTGTATAATCCCATAGTTTCTGGTATATTTACAATCATGCAATCAGTTTTGGAACATTGTCTTTACCCCAAAAAGAAACATTCTACCTGTTGGTAGTCACTCCCCATTTCCTCTCAGCCCCCGGCCACTGATAATCCACATCCTGTCTCTATGTATTAGTCTTTTCTGAAGGACCTTTTCTACTAAATGGAATCATATAACACGTGGGTCTTTGTCTCATTTCTTTCATTTAACACAATATTTTCCAAGTCCATCTATGCTATAGTATGCATCACTACTTCATTCCCTTTTATTGCTAAATAATATGCCGCTAGATAGATACCCCATTTTAATCAGTTGATGAACATGTGAGTTGTTTCCATTTTTGTCTATGAGGAGAAATGCCGCTATAAAGCTGAGTTATAAATTTTTGTGAGAACCTGTGTTTTCGTAGCATATCTATCAGGGAGTGGGATTTCTTCACCTATAGTAACTAATACCTAACCTCTTTAGGAGCTGCCAAGCTGTTCTCCAAAGTGGCTTTGCCATTTCATCTTCCCACCTGCAACGTAGGGTGGGAAACGGGTTCCAGTTTTACCACATCTTTGCAACACTTGTTATCATTTGCCTTCTTGATGACATCATCTTAGTGGGTGTGAAGTCATATCATGATGTTTTCATGGTCTTGCTTCTTAAATCAGTCTTTTTTTTTTTTTAAATTTTATTTATTTGACGGCGAGAAACACAGCCAGAGAGGGAGCACAAGCAGTGGGAGTGAGAGAGGGAGAAGCAGGCTTCCCGCCGAGCAGGAAGCCCGATGTGGGGCTCGATCCCAGGTCTCCGGGATCATGACCTGAGCCGAAGGCAGTCGCTTAACCAACTGAGCCACCCAGGCACCCCTTAAATCAGTCTTGCATAGAAAACAATTTGCACACAATCAAGAAACGGAGCACAGTAACCTCATGGTTCTAAGACTCTACTATGGGCTGAGTCTGATAAATGAGTGAAGACTGCCCTGCAGGGTCATTCCACAGGTGAGAGCTCCCCAACTGGTGGGAGGTCTAGACCAAACCTTACCCGCCTAGGAGGAAGCATCTAGAATGCATGATCTTCTGGTCAAACATGGACCACATCATCCTCATGGTAAGAGGAGGCAGTAAATACCCAGGATTGTTGTGTGAGGAAAGGGAGAGGAGACACACAGGCTGGCCCTGGGCTGGGCCCCTTCAAGAATGTCCCTAATCTCTGCCAAGGGTCATTTGTGTGCTGCCCACCAACAAATGACCCCCTTTATCATTCAGAGTCACCGTCAGACATTCCACCACAACCGCAAACTCAGTAAATAAGTTGCCGCCTTTGGAAAATGTGAATACCTCTGGGAGCCGTAGGCATCTTGCAAGAAGTCAACAGCTGGTTGCAAATGAGCTTATCATATGCCGACCCACACCCTGCCAAGACAGGACTCGGAGCAAGTGGGTGTTGTGGATCATTGGACAGGGTGGGGGAGGGATGGGAAGGAGCTCTGGTGGAAAAGGGGTAGCTCTGCTCAAGAGATAGCATTCCAGGATGCCAGGAGTGGGGTCAATGTTGGATCTGCAGGCCTTTCACCTGCACCTTCATTCATCAATGATAAACAGGGATTGCGATTAGTTTAGCGCATGCCATGCAGTGTATTAAGTGCTTTGCATACAATTTTTCTCTTTTCTCTGTGTAACGAGCACATACAGAGCCCACATACTGCCCCATCTCTCACACTCCACATGCCACATCTATAAACTGGCACAGATGCTGTTGGCTTCCCCTATAAAATGATTCTCAGATCTGACCATTTCTTACCACCTTTCCAGCCAGCACCTCCTCTCAGTTTTACTGCAGATCTCCCACTGGTCTCCCTGCCTCCCCATTTTGCTGTCAGAACAATCCTTTACCAAAGAACGACCTTCCTATATTGGAAATGCTCCATTGGCTTCCTATCTTTGTCACTATAAAAACCAAAGTCACTATAAAAACCAAAGTCCTTCTCTTACCTTGCTGGCATCATCTGCCCACAGGCTTGGCCATAGGAATCGGCTGCTCCTCAGACACACGAGCGTGCTTCTGCTCAAGGCCACCAAGACCTCAGTGCTGGGCCTAGAACACTGTTCTCCCAGAATCCTCATGGCTTCTGCCCCCATTTCCTTCGAGTCTTAGCTTAAATGTCACCTCCTCAGAGAGACCTTTCTTAGCACTCCCTCCTACAACTAAAAGAGCCCTGTGTGCACCAGATTGCTGTCAGAAAGAGGGTTACAAATATAGAAAGGGAGAAGACTAGAATGGTGATAGATTGGAATCAGAGATATGGAGTGAACTCATGGTTTTCAATAGACACAGATATATATAGAAATAAATACAGATGGAAATGGGGGTGTGTGTGTGAGTCCATACATATATTCTGTAGCTCAGGCCGCTGGAGAAAGCCTGGGAGCAACAGTCCAATAACAGTGAATACACCTTGTGCCCAGATTTGACTTCCAAATATTATTCTCTGCTAAAAGGAATCAGGATTCCTGGAGAAATGGTTGATTCCAGGCCTGTGACAGGGAAAGTTGAAGAAGAGCCTGGAATATTCTTTGTGCCAAAAACTAAGAAAGTGCTAGAGCACCTGAGTGCCTCAGTTGATTGGATATCTGCCTTAGGCTCAAGTCATGATTACTGGGTCCCGGGATCGAGCCCCACATCAGGCTCCCTGCTCAGCAGGGAGTCTGCTTCTCCCTCTCTCCATTCATACTCTCCCTGTCTCTCTCAAAAAAAAACCCAAAACCAAAAACAAACACACACACACACACATAAAACCTAAGAAAGTGCTCAAAGGATGGTGTGACACATCAAAAAGACACAGGAACTAGCTTGAAGGGTCTCCCACTAGCCAAATAAAGGACAGTAAACACCAAAATGCCTAATGGCAAGAATCGATTATAAGTCACTGAATATACTAGGAATCCGTGAGTTTCTGCCAACATAAAAAAAATAGTTTGATGGAATACAGGACAATTACATACTTTTCAAAATATTTCCCCATAAAATAGTTCTTAAAAAGGTAAAAAGAGTAATTTTACAGTGGGGAAATCTGGCAGATGCTAGTCAAGTGACTGAAGTTCAAACCTCAAGTAATGGGACAGATGGAAATTGTCTAGCATCTGAAAGGAGGCAATGAGAAACACATAGCATTATTTCTTTTGTTTGAACTACATTATTTTTTAAAAGATTTTATTTATTTATTTGAGAGAGAGAGAGAGAATAAGCGATGGGGAGGGACAGAGGAAGAGAGAGAAAGAGAGCAGACTCCTTGGTGGGCAGGAAGCCTGATGCAGGCTCCATTCCAGAACTCGGAGATCATGACCCAAGCCAAAGGCAGACACCCAACTGACTGAGCCATCCAGGCGCTCTACAGCATTATTTCTGTGATAATTCATACATACATATATTTTTAATGTATTTTTATGTGATATGTATGATTTCTGTGATTTCTGTCAAAGATATATAACCTAAATCAAATCATGAAAAAGCATTGGATAACCCCAAATAAAGGAAAAGATTACAAAATAACTGATAATAATCTTTGAAAAGAAATGGAGGAACTGTTCTAAACTGATAGAAATGAACAGAATGACTCCATAGCTTTGTGTGGCATTCGATGTTAATTAGACTTAATATGGTCATTGTTTCATGGTACATACAGGTATTGAATCATTACGTCATACACCTGAAACCAATACTTTATATGTCAATATATCTTGATTTAAAACAAAAAGGCCAACTAAACATAGTTTTGTGGTTCTGGAGGGGGATGTTTTGATTCTAAAGGACATTACTGGAGCAAATGGAAAACTTAGAATGAGGTCTAAGGATTAGGGTATTGGCAGAATAACACGATTCTTGCTCCAATTAGGGCAAGTCCCTGTTTGACCCTGCAATGGTTCCACCGATCCCACCAATGTCTAGTGTGTTTGCAGCAAGACCTTTATCCCAACCATCTCTGCCACTGTCATCTCTGTCCTCCCCTCTACTTTCTCAGTGAAGGGATTGGTCCCCACCTTAGGGGTGTGGACTTTAGGTTCTCTTCTTGACCTTGGATTGTGCTTTCTGGGGCTGGCAGTTCATCCGTGCGGACTTCTGTTGTCCTTTCTGCCCACTGTGAGCAGCCGAGCCTTGCACATTCCCAGGGCCCATCACTAGCATCTGGCTTCCCAGGCCATCTTCCAGTCAAACAGGAAGACTTCTGTAAGGACCCAGAAATGATGTGTTTCCTAAAACAAAAAGGAGAGCCTACAGGTGCAACGTCTTTTAGTTTTGTTACTTTGTTGTTTTGTGGGCTTTTTTTTTTTAATTCCTTGGTACAGTTACTCCTATCTATTGCAGGAAATAAAAAGCTATGAAATCTCAGGCTCAGAATCTTGTAAACAGATGCCTTATGATGAGAAGGGGGGGGTAGAACCTAGGGGGAAATCCCAACATCAAGAGGTTCCTTCATGTTCTTTTGCTTCCAACAATTAGAGCAGCTAGTCCTTTTAGAGAGCAAACTTTTCTGTTTTAACACCAAATGCAAAGTGATAAGCAAATATCTGTGATTTCTCATGGTAACAAACTCTCAAGTACAGCTCATGCACTCGGTTTTTATTTTTGTTTTTGAACGTTTCCTATATCCATCATGGAAGGAAGTGCTAAATTTCATTTAAAGGTTTGTGAATAAGGATGTAATTATTTTCCTCCAAGTTTATGAGCATGCTCCGTCATAGCCACCCACCCAGATTAAGGACACTGAATTATCACATGGTGAGCCTGACAGCCCAGATATCACTCAGAAAAAGGGCCTTCAGGATGCCCAAGGAGGAGATGCAGACTTAAATCAGGGCAAAGATACCCAGACAGGAGGAAGGCTAGAAGTGAGCCACCATCTGGACAGAAAGCCAGCTGGCTAAGTGACAGATAGGGCATGAAAAGTGATGGTGAGTCTGGACAATTTGGAAGTGCAGTTGGGCAAGAAGCAGACGAAGGTCTGTGAAGCACAATGACCTCACTATGGAAGCAGTGCCTGCTACTTCCCTCCAAATGCCTCCCATAACCTCCCAGAGTGGATGTGCCCCTCCCCCCAGAGAATCTACCCTCCAAAATACCCCTTCCGCATCCAGAATTAAAGACCCATTCTGCAAGACCTCTTAGTCCTGGCCCTACTTGAAATATAAATCCCTTTTCGAGAGCTGTTACTCACATTTTAGCCCAAGTAAGCTTATCCATCCTTCCCTGAGAATATTAGGAGAATTTGAGCTCATCGAGCTTTTGAGAATAGGTGGGTATTAGAGCGCCTGGGTGGCTCAGGTGGTTAAGTGGTCATGTTAAGTAACATGACCTTTGGCTTAGGTCATGATCCCAGGGTCCTGGGATGGAGGCCACATGGGCTCCCTGCTCCGTGGGGAGCCTGCTTCTCCCTCTACCCTTGCAGCTCCCCCTGCTTTCTCTGCCAAATAAATAAATAAAATCTTTAAACAAATAGGTGGGTATTGAGGGATGGGGGCTAAAAGTGTGCCCCTTTTCCCAGTCAGGCAACCTTGAATAAAAGGGGACCTCACTGGAACAACAGATAAAAATTTCCGTTTCTATCACGTCTAGCCTAGGCAGTCTATGCCCCATCCTACCCCCACCCGACCCTAGTCCCCTCAGAGGCACGTTCTGGGTGGAAGGCAGAGTGGGTCATACTTTAAGGATAATTAGGGGGGAAAAACGAATAAAAAAGTGATAGCCCTAAGCAAGTCGCATATAAATGTACCCAGGGGAAGTGTAGCCAGTGGGAGCCTAATTAATATATTTTATTCACCAGACTGGAGCCTCAAAGACACCCTGAGGTACAGAGAGAACCTCAGGTACAGAGAGAATTTAAGACCCTACTGCCCTACCATCTATTCCCCAGACTGCGAAAAGCCCCCATTAACTCACAAGTTGTTGGGGGAAGGGCTAGGATAGTCAACAACCTGCAAACATTGGTCATTTTTTCTGACTATAAAAGACTCAAATGCACTTTAACGTATTTCCTTGCAATTTTTTTCCTATGCATTTTTTACGTGCCGAGAAATTATCTGATAAACTTATGCATACACTCCAGTATCCTGCTTTGAAACTAAGCGAAGCAATACAAGAGGACGTGGGTTGTAGTCTAGTGTCCTTAACTGCATGCATAGCAAAGGACCTTGAAGGATACACGCCAACTTGCAGGGAATGTAAAAGGCAAAGAAGAGCAACTTTCACTTTTTGTCTCACAGACTTGTTAATTTCCAAATAAATGCTTAATAATCATACACCACTGAGTGATTTTCCTATTGCTGCTTTGACAAATCACTGCATACTTAGTGGCATAAAACAACACAAATTGATAATAATTAAGAGCTCAGAAGTCGGAAATGGGTCTCTTTCGACTAAAATCAAGGTGTTGGCAAGGCTGGATTCCTTCTGGAGGCTCTAGGTGAGATCTTCGTGTCTTTGCCTTTTCCCCAGTTTCTAGAGGTTACCCACAATCTTTAGTCCATGGCATCCTTCCTTCTTTAAAGCCAGCAATCACATCCTCCTGACTTCCATTTCCATCACCACATCTACCTCTGATGCTCCTGCTTCGCTCTTCCCCTTAATGACCCCTACAACATTAAATCCACCTGGATATAATGCAGGATAACTTCCATCTCAAAATCCTGCATTTAATCACATCAGCAAAATCTCTTTTTCCTGGTAAGGTAATGCAGTCACATATTCACAGGCAACAGCGATTAGGAGATTATTTTTGGAGAACAAGGTGGGGAGGGTGGTGTTATTCTGCTTGGGTGGCTCAGATGGTTAAGCATCCAACTCTGGATTTTGGTTCAGCTCATGATCTCAGGGTTATGGGATCAAGCCCCAAATCAGGCTCCAAACTCAACAGGGAGTCTGCTTGTCCTTCTCTGTCTACTCCTCCCCCAACTTGCACTTACGTGATCTCTCTCTCTCAAATAAATAAACAAACAAAAATTATTTTTTAAAAACATTTTATTTATTTATTTGACACAGAGAGAGATCACAGGCAGGCAGAGAGAGAGGAGCAAGCAGGCTTCCCGCTGAGCTGAGAGCCTGATGCGGGCCTCGATCCCAGGACCCTGAGATCATGACCTGAGCCAAAAGCAGAGGCTTTAACCCACTGAGCCACCCAGGCGCCCACACACAAAAAAATTTAATAAATAAATAACACTTATTAAAAAAATCTTGTGTGATAAAATGTTTCACATCACTAAAATTTCAGGATAATCATAAGTTTTCATGGTGCCTAATATTGTACTGTAGGGATATACCACAATTTATTTAAGTGGTCCTGCAATTTGGGATATTTGGGTTGTTTTATCTTTCATGATTTTCATGATGAATGTCTTTGGGTCTTTCAGGAGAGGGATATGTAGTATTAGAAAAGGGTTACAGAAATGGAGTTGATGATCAGGAAGGCCTTGGTTCAAATCCAGCTCTGCCTCAATTCTCCACGTCATTAGAGTCTTGGTTTTCTCGACCGCAAAAACAGGATCCTTACAACTCCAACCTCAGCATTTTTTTAATAGCTTTCTTGAGCTATAATTCACATACCATATAATTCATCCATTTAAAGTACAAATTCAGTGGGTTTTAGCCTCAGGGTTTTTGCAAGTTTCAGTGATATTGAACACATGAATTGTCATCACTCTTAATAATTCTTTGATTGTAATTTATATTATTTTCTTAGGCTAAGTTTTAAGAACCAGCCATATGATATAAAAACCTGTAACTCTCTCAAATGTTTTAGAAATAAACCTTGTGAAGATAGAAGGTGTTCTTCTATGGGTTTTACATTTTTGTGGTGTGGTGTGGTGTGTGTGTGTGTGTGTGTATGTGTGTGTTTAGATTAGATAAAGTGTTTAGATTAGATAAAGCATAAGAGTTGGTATGAAATCATTGACCTATTTTACCTAAGATGCTCTCTTTCTTTCTCCCTTGTATAATCCTGGATTGTACTCACATAGTAATTAGGAGAAATTGATTATGGTTCACTGTCACCCAACCCTACAGAGCCACCAGCCTGTCCCTCTCCATATCCTAATGAGACTTACTCCAGTGAAGACTGCATCGGTACCATCCTCAATTGCCAATCTTAATTCACACCAAGCACACTGTACGGGGTGCTGGCAAGAAGGAGAGGCCGTGGGTCTCCACCAAGGCCGTGGGGAGCCCAACCTACCCACCAACACATCATAAAAACATACTCAGTATGACCGTGGGAGGACTGACTGCAGGTTTTGGGGCTGAGTTAGCCAAGTGTCAGCCAACTCCAGGAGCGTGTTGCACCAGAGTGATATGTGGGTGAATCCTTGGCATCCTGGCAGGTATGAGAGCAGGTTACGTGAGATGGGTGTGGGTTAGGTGGTAAGGGATGAGAGGAAGGTGCAGAGAGGGTGTGTGGGGTCAGAGGTGGGAGGGGGTGGAGGTGAGGAATGGAATCCCCACTGGGGTTGGACCTAGTAGTCAGACCAGGGGTTTGGAACCATTTTGGGGTCACAGTGTCCTTTGAGTAAGAAGGGAAGAACACATACACATACATGTATGTACAGAGACCCACATGTTTTGTCTATTGTGTGAGAGATTCCTGGAACCCAGGAAGCTCATCCAAGGGTTCGGAATTAAAATCTCTGGCCTAGACTAGTCCACAGAGACTTGTCAGAAAAAAATCCAAATGCTGAGCTGGAGAATGTTTGTGCCTTCTTGCATGGAAGACATTTAGAGAGGCTTGCAGGTTTTAGGCTTAAATTCCAAAGTTCACTTACTCCATAAATGCTTTATTTATCTTCTTCCAGCTTTTGTTTTGAAAATTTCAAATCTACCAAAAAGTTGTGAGCTCATGTAGTCTTCAACTATATTCTACAAATGTCAACATCTCTGCCTAATTGCTCCCTTCTCCCTGTGTATGCTTGTGCTCTGGGAAACCCATGTTTTTCTGAAGAACCACTTGAGAATAAGTTGCAGATATTGTGATACTTCATCCTTAAACACTTGACATGTAACTGCCAGATCAAGAGACTCTCCTTCATAACCACAGAGAATCCTTATACTCATAAAGTTTAACAGTGATGTAATACTTTTATGTAATGTACATCCTATACTCAAATTGCCCCAGTAGTCCCATTCATTAGGGTCCTTTTTGCTGTATGTCTCTTTCCCTCCCTCCCTCATTTTCTCCCTCTCTCTTTTCCTTCCTACGTTTCTCATTCAGGATCAAAGCCAGAATTACAGAGTTCTCGCTCAGGCTCTTCTAATCAAGAACACCGTTCCAGCATTTTGTTTTCTTTTGTATTGTTTTCTCTTGTGACACTGACAGTTTTGAAGAGTCCCAGACTTTGCTGTTTTACAGAATGTTTCCCTGTTCGGATTTGTCTGATTGTTTCCTCATAATGAGATTCAAGGTAAGCATTTTGGGCAGATGCCATGTTCCTTCTTGGCACATCACATTACAGTGTCCATTGGTCCCTTATCGATGATGTTAAATTTGACTCGTGGTTAAAGCAGTGACCTCCACTTTCTAACTAGTTAGTGATCTGTGGGGTAACACTGTATTCACTGAAAGACTCTAAATGTGGCAAATGCCAGGTGAGCCAGTAGTGAGCATTTATTTATTTATTTTTTAATTTTATTTATTTATTTGACAGAGAGAAACACAGCCAGAGAGGGAACATAGGCAGAGGGACTGAGAGAGGGAGAAGCAGGCTTCCCGCCGAGCAGGGAGCCTGATGTGGGGCTCGATCCCAGGTCTCTGGGATCATGACCTGAGGCGAAGGCAGTCGCTTAACCAACTGAGCCACCCAGGCGCCCAGTAGTGAGCATTTAGATTCAGTCCTTGCTCTGATGCTGTTTTTACACCAGAGGAGAGAGAATTACAATGACAAAATATGCAGTTTTCTGAAGGACAGTGCTGAGATAGGGAAGTATCAACCACCATTTAAAGTGAACTTAAAGGGGGTACCTAGCTGGTTGGCTCAGTCCATAGAGATGTGACTCTTGATTTGGGGGTTGTGAGTTGAAACCCTACATTGGGTGTAGAGCTTACCTTAAAAAAAAAAGTATAGGGATGCCTGGGTGGCTCAGTTGGTTAAGCGACTGCCTTCAGCTCAGGTCATGATCCCGGAGATCCGGGATCGAGCCCCACATCGGGCTCTCTGCTCTGCGGGAAGCCTGCTTCTCCCTCTCTCACTCCCCCTGCTTGTGTTCCCTTGCTCGCTGTGTTTCTCTCTGTCAAATAAATAAATCTTTAAAAAAAAAAAGTACAGATTTAAATAGAAAATCTGTTAAAAATTTTTTCTAATATGGGGTGCCTGGGTGGCCTAGTCACTTGAGAATCTGACACCTGATTTTAGCTCAGGTCATGGCTCCAGGGTTGTGAGATCAAGCCCCATTTTGGGCTCTGCACTCAGCTGGGAGTCGGCTTAAGATTCTCCCATTCCCTCTCCCTCTGCTCCTTACCCCCTCAAATAAATAAATAAATCCTTTTTTTAAATTAATTTTTTAAAAAGTAATCTTTACATCAAACGTGGGTCTCAAACTCACAATCCTGAGATTAAGTGGCATGCTCTTCCAACTGAGCCAGCCAGGTGCCCCTAAATTAAAAAAAAAAAAAATCCATTAAAAAGTAATAACAATTTTTTAAAAATTATAAAATGAACTTAAAGAGAGCTTGGGAAGACGGCGGAGTAGAAGGACCTTGAGCTCATGTCATTCCATGTTTACAACTCGATATAACCTACATCCAAGTAAATAAAATGAGCCTTAAAGGTGAGACTTGACTTGAGGAAGAAAGGCGGCAGGCACAGGAGGTGGGGATGGAGGGAGAAGATGGAGTCATGGCCAAGCTTGGAGGGTGGAAGGAACCAAAAGCTCGTCCTGTCATGGTCTCAGGGAGGGGAAAAGTGATATGAAAAAGGCTCCAGATCTGCTAACAGTGGTACTGAGCACCTCGTAACTGCTGAACACTGTATTTAAGTGTTTTACATGGTTTATTTTGTCTAAGTCTCCCCACAGCCCTGTGAAAAAGGCCATTACTGTTTTTATGCTGTAAAATCTGCAGCACAGAGAGGTTAAGTTATTGGCCCAAGGTCACACAGTTTATATGCAGCACAGCTAGAATTCAACCTGGATGGGTCTGACTCTACAGTCCATGCTTTTATTTTTTTTTTTTTTTTTTTTAAGATTTTATTTATTTATTTGACAGAGAGAAACACAGTGAGAGAGGGAACACAAGCAGGGGGAGTGAGAGAGGGAGAAGCAGGCTTCCCGCTGAGCAGGGAGCCCGATGCGGGACTCGATCCCGGGTCTCCGGGATCATGACCTGAGCCGAAGGCAGTGGCTTAACCAACTGAGCCACCCAGGCGCCCCTACAGTCCATGCTTTTAAACCATATCAAGAAAGAGAAGCAGGGTCCTACCTAGAAAACAGAATAGAAAAAAAAAAAAGACTGGAGTCAGAGCAACTGGGGTTGAGTGGGAAGTGCTATTGATAAAGGCTGTGGAATGGGAAAGCAAGACAAAAGAAAGGTCCAGGGGCGCCTGGGTGGCTCAATACTTAAGTGTCATGATCCTGGAGTCCCCAAATCAAGGCCTGAATCAGGCTTCCTGCTGGGGGAGGGGGAGGTCTGCTTCTCTCTCTCTCACTCCCCCTGCTTGTGTTCCCTCTCTAGCTGTGTCTCTGTCAAATAAATACATAAAATCTTTTAGAAAAGAAAAGAAAAGAAAAAAAGTCCAGAAGATCAAAGGAGAAGAATGTTAGGAGCTAAAAAGCAACACAATGGAATAGGACAAGGTTTGGTGGGCCAACCTCACTCTCAGTCCATGCCCAACCGCTCCCGGTCGCTTCAGGCAGGACTCATTATTCTTCTTGCAATGTTCTCCCCCCACCAAAACAGGAGTTTTCATCGTCTCAAAGTGTCTCCCCACAGACTGCTTATTAATTACAAAGCGAAAAATAGGAACTTTACAACGAGCTACCTGGCGCACTCCAGCTTAACCAAGTGACAGAAGTAAGCATTCAGAGAAGGCTCTGGAAGAGAATTGGGGCTTGTGTGAGAGAATGGTTTTGTGAAGAAGGCTCTGGTTGAAGGAAGAAGGGGAAGTCTTGAGGTTGAGGAATCCATGGGTGATAGGGCAGGGTCCATCAGAGAAAGAGGGGGTGTCTCCGGAAGGGAGGGAGAAATCTTGAGGTAGGGGATGTTCTCAGTGGTAAGCATGAGGTGCTTGATGCCGACGACGGGTAGGCTGAGAGGAGGGTCAGAACCCGATATGGGGTGGGTAAACTCTGGATGACGAGAGGGTGGAGGGCTTGAGGTAGGGGTCGCCAGGACAGTCCTGAAAGGGCCCAAGAGGGGCAAGTCTCAAAGGCAGCTGTGAGCGTGTGAGGGAGGCCCTGTGGCGCGCGCCCCACGCGGCACCTCCGCCCGCAGCTCTGGGAGGGGGCTCAGGGAGGCGAGCGGCCAGGGGCGGGGCCGGGGGCGGGGCCGGCACCGCCCGGCCGGTCCCCCCGCGCTGCAGGGGGCGCTGTGAGACTGGGCGGCCCCAGGCCGGGCGGCGGCCGCTCCTAGTGAGCGCGGCCCCTTTTCCGGGTTTCCTCCTCCTCCTCCTCCTTCTCCTCCTCCTCCTCCTCCTTCTTCGCCGCCGCCGCCGCCGCTGCTGCCCCTTTCCCGGCCGGCGGCCGCCGCTGCTGGTGCCGCCGCCGCCGCAGCTGCCGCCTCGGGGCCGCGAGCAGAGCGGAGGCCGCCGCGGAGCGCGAGCGCCGCCGGCCCCGCCGCCCCGCCGGCCGCTCCAGGGCCCGGCCGGCTCGGCCGGCGCCCCCCGCGCCCCCAGCCCGCCCGCCCCCGCGGGCCCGGCCTGGCGTGGCCTCCTGCCGCCGCGCTCCTCCTCCTCCTCCGGCGTCCGGCGGCCCGCCGCCTCCTCCGCCCGCCGCCCCGCGCCCCCCGCCGCGCCGCCGCCCTCTGCGCCCCGCGGCGCCCCCCGGTCCCGTTCGCCATGCCCGGCCCGGCCGCGGGCAGCAGGGCCCGGGTCTACGCCGAGGTGAACAGCCTGAGGAGCCGCGAGTACTGGGACTATGAGGCTCACGTCCCGAGTTGGGGGTAAAGCCGCCGCCCCCACCCCTGCCCGACCGACCGCCTCCCTCCCGGCGCAAACCGCACTGCCCCCCCACCCCACCCCGCGCGCGGTCTGCTTTCCCTGTCGCCCCGCCGCTGGCCGCGCTTTCTCGGGTCTGGGCTGGGAAGCAGAACCCCCTCCCCCCCGCCGCACATGTCCTGGTCTCTCTGTCCCCCCTTCTGCCCGCCTTGCGCACCCTTCTCTCCCCCTTACCCCAAGGAATGCTTTCTTACTGAGAAGTGTAGGGTCCAGGGACTGGAGCCTGGTGGAAATGAGGGAGCAGCCCTTCCTCCTTACACTTCTGGGTTTCTATTTGGGGTGGGCAGTCAGCAGCTGTCCTTTGGAGCTATTAAAATTCTCTGCCTTTTTAGTTTTTTGAAATGAGGTTGGGTGGGAGGAAGTCTTTTAAAGACATCCATATTCTCAAAGCAGGCGCTGGCTACCTTTGGGGTGTGAAGTATAGGCAGTTTCTGTGGAGCCTCAGGCAGCAGGGCACCCTCTGAGCCTCCAGGATAGATGCTTTCCTCACCCTTCTAGATTGGCTCAGAGCCCTGCCTTCCTACCTTTGCTCCCCAGGTTGTGATAGACCAATTAGGTTAGGAGCTGTGCGCAGAGTGAAAGGAGCCAAGTTTATGTTATGGCTTTCATTTAGGGAACGAGTTGTGTCCTGACATACACACACTTCCAACACTTGATTAATGGAAGTGACTGGATGGGGGTGCATAGTGGGCATAGGCTTGGTTAATCCCAAGTCCTGGCATTTATGTGTCCCTCTTACCTTTCACAGTAATCAAGATGATTACCAACTGGTTCGAAAACTTGGTCGGGGAAAGTATAGTGAAGTATTTGAGGCCATTAACATCACCAACAATGAGAGAGTGGTTGTAAAAATTCTCAAGGTGAGTGTCTTATGAGTGGCATTAAAAACTTGGTTCACTGGTCCGGATGTAAACTTCAGCCACATTGTAGAATGAGCAGTGCAAGCTCTCATTTCACACATATGTCCCTTCGCTACTCCTTCTATCCGTTTTCCTGTGAACTTTGCAGAAAGTATGTAGACCTGTTTCACATCTTAAGCATGATCGTTTGGGAACATACTTGTTCTGAAATGTCATTGTGGGCTCCCAAAGTGAAAATTCCAAAGGGTCCATTTGTTAAAGCAAGAAATAGGGATTCAGATGAAAGAAAAGCTCTTCCCGTGAAGATCCCATCAATTCAGGGGCTCCTTGAGCGTGGAGTTTGTTACCCTTGGTGCTCAGAATTATTCCAGAAAGAAAGCTGGAGGAAATGAGAGCAGCTCCAAAGATGAAGCTTGGGTAGAAACACCTCAGTGGATGATCAGTTGTTTCATCTCCTTCGGCAGTTTAAGAATGTGTCAGGTGGGATTGGATACTGTGAACCAGTAGTGCCCAGAAGGTTCATTTTTGCTTATCAAGTAGTCAAAGTGAAATTGGGAGCAGTAGAAGAATACACTTACAATCACTAAAATTAATACTTGGAACAAACAGTCTTAGTGTCTGGTTTAGTCGCTTGAGTTTGATAAAGATACACCTTTTATGGTCTCTTTGGTGAAGACATGATCTTAATGAGCATGAAGAGTTGGCTAAATTCTCCTTTAGGTAACTGGTTGGATAGCTTTAACAATATTTTATAGGGTGTACTAAAAAAATAATTCTTAGAATCTGTGAAGGGTCTTCATCGTTGTCAGATCATTTAATGTGTGTACATGTCATTTAGTGAAATATCAAAAAGACTAAAGACTGATTAACCTAAGCACTTTTGCACATACAAGTTTTCCGATGTGGCCATTTTGCAGAGGCTTGGTGAATAAGGACATGGGATTGGAAAGCTGTTCTTGTGTCTTAAGGATAGAGTTAGGGCAGCTGTGTCCCTGTTTAGTATGAGGGGTCAGGCCAGGCCTCTGCTGTGAAAATCAGTTTTCAGAAAAGTCATCAGCTCTGTTAGTACCATCCAAGCCTAGTGATGAAGTAGAGAGAAGTAGGCAAAGTTATCTGTGCCATCAGAGATACTGGGGGTGAGAAGTGAGGAATTGATACTGAAGATGGGGGGTTTGACTCCCCTCTTACCCAAATGTGAATTGGACCTGAAAAGTCACATGGTCTTTTTTTTTTTTCATCTTTACAAGTATAAATATTTAAGGAAATGTTCCCTTCAGGGAAGTCACCTAGTTAAGCCATATGATTTTTTCGTTTATATATAAGCATAAATGTTTTTAATATGAGCGGCTTAAAATCTTTCTAGGAAGTGAGCAAGGCATAAATTGAACTTCAGAATATCCATATTCCACTGCTCTGCATTTGGAAGAATGAACTGCTGACTCCAGAACAGTTTCAGAAAAATAACTTTTATGCAATAGCAGCATTTTTAGAATAAGTGTGTAACTTCCTGTGATGTCTTTTTTGGAGGAATGGGCTGTAGGTATATATGTAAGTGACAGTACGTTCATGCAAGAGAATATCTCTGCTGTTTAGTCTTCGTTCTAGAGATGTTCATAGCATCTGTTGCTGGATAGTTTTCCCCCTAAAGATTCACAGGATATGTTTAGGAACCCAACATGGAAACCAAAGGTTATTCTTACAGGCACAGGAAAACATACCTGATAAGTTGAAATGACCATTAGCCAGAACTCCTGTTTCCTATTTCTTCCCCTCTCTCTCCCCTCATTTAAACATGGGTTTGTAAGATCCTCAGAATAAGTTCCTGTGTTCTGGAATAAGACTTGGGAGGCTCCTTTGATGCTCTAGTTAGTGAAGTGTTTCTTGTATCTTTCCATACAAGTTTAAGCCTGAACCAACTTCGTTGCCACTGGTGAAAACCACCTTCACTTCTTTCTTTTTTTAAAAGCCCTGTGGCATTTCTATTCAGATTTTGTTCTAGCTGAAGGATGGGGTAAGAAACTAATAGTATTGTGGTTTTCTCGCTTTCATTGGCTGAATTAAAGTGGATTAAATGTATTGGGTTTTGTTTTTTGTTTTTTTGGGTTTTTTTTTTTGGTTTTTTTGGAGGACAGTGGTGTGATCCCAGGTTGTGCACCCCTCTTCAGATAAGTTATGACCAGTATCTTCTGTTACTGTGTTTGATCATAGGAAATTAGGTTCTTAACAGAGTACCAGCTGCTCATAATTTAGAGGAATATAGAAAAAAACTCTCTTCATAAAGGCCTACTGTACTTTACCTGCAGGAAGGTACACACAGTACTGAGAGAGGAGGTATATTCCTTGAAGACAGGGCTATCTTCCTTTTTGGTCAATGACATTTTCCTTCAGTTCTTTCCAGTAAATGAGGGTGGTCGCATGGTTAATGACTACAGAGGAATTCTGTCATTTAATTTGCATCCATAGATTTTTTTGGTCAAAACACATTGGAACTCTTTAGCTGTTTTAGCAATTTAGAAGTCGGTAAGAAAAATTTTACTGTCTATGTTGAAGTGAAATTGTGAGGTTGAAATCTTAAAATGTTCCAATCAATTGGAAAGTTATATCTTTTTTGGCTGAAATTATTTTGAGGAGAAAAAGAAAGGGGGAGGTTGGGTGGGAAGTGTTAACATAGGAGGGGATAAAGCCACTTTAGTGCTGAATATTTCATCTTTGATTCTGAAAAATCCATTGCTCAGTTCCTACATAGTATCACTAAGGAAGGTATGCACAGAAATAAAAGCATTTGGCCATTTTGGACAGCTTGTAGCATTTTGCGAACACAACATGACCTATGTATGGATTTCAGCCCTTCTTGGGATCCTTTAAGTGAAAACTGCTCTTTCCTGAATAGAGGTTAAGAGCAATACCATTTTTAAATAAACGTGTACAGTGTTTTGAACCTGTTCAAAAAAAGCCATGCTGCCCTGACTTTTCATATAAGAGAGTAAGTTGGTAGTGTGTTGGTAATCTAAAGAGTTGGGCAAGTCATTTTTCCCCCAAAGGTTAATTCACAAGATTAAAACAAAGAATGGGTAGTGCCGGGTGGCTCAGTCCTTGGGCATCTGCCTTTGGCTCAAGTCATGGTCCCGGGGTCCCAGGATTGAGCCCCACATCGGGTTCCCTGCTCAGCTGGGAGTCTGCTTTTCCCTCTCCTGTTTCTCCTGCTTGTGTTCCCTCTCTCACACTCTCTCTGTCAAATAAATCTTCAAAACAAAAAACACAAAGAATAGGGCTAATACAAGTTTACTTTCTAAGCGTGCTTAGCATATTTGTAGGTGTTTCTAAAAGGTGCGGTGAGGAGGTGATGTTAGAAGGATGGGAAGCATGCCAGTGACCTGTCTTGTGGGGTTACCTCAGAGTGAGCAGGCAACTGTCTAAGTCATATCAGAGTGATGTTCACTCATGCTGGTGCAGGGCTTTCTCCTTTATTTCTGCTTTCTCCGGTGGTAGGTTTTTTTTCCTTTCAGATACTTTGTTAGGCAAGTGCACCAAGATGTCATTTTCCTGAAGCAAGAGAATTAATTTATCTAAAGTTTTTGTGTTTTTTTTTTTTAGTTCCCACAAATGTCCTGTGGCATAAAAGTAGTTAAAATGGTCTTGTTAAAGTGTTTCATCAAATAATATAAACTTTAAAAATTGTGTGTGAACTAGTCAGTGCTGTTTCTTTTTCCTTTTAAGATTTTATTTGAGAGCATGCACGTGTGTAAGTGCAAGCGGGGTGGGGGAGGGGCAGAGGGAGAGAGAATCTCAAACAGACTCCTCACTGAGTGTGGAACCCAGTGTGGTGCTCCATCTCACAGCCCAGAGATCATGATCTGAGCTGAAAGTAGGAGTCGGACACCCAGCCGACTGAGCCACCCAGGTGCCCCTAGTCAGTGCTCTTACATACAGCATTGTGGTTGTAGGGTCTGAGCTTGAGAATGCAGTGAAACAGAATCACAAAATAAGGAAGCAGAGAAACCTTAGAACCCAAACCCTTTTTCCAGATAAACCGAGACCCAGAGCATGCAGTTTGCTCAGGGTCACATGATTAAGGGGTAGAAGCATTAGGGTCCTCTGTCCCTCTCATGGACTCTTGCAGATGTGAGGAGCAGTTAGGACATTTGCTGGATATTTGACTTCTTAAGGTGTTAAACTGTACTGGAAAGATGGATAAACACTCACTAGAAGTCAGATGAATTTGTTTCTAGTGGTTTTGGGGAGTTACTATTCTGGAAGGAAATACTTGACTTAGACGGGTACTAAATGGAGTGCGGAATAGATGAATACCCAGAAAGCTACAGGGCTCCAGCCAGCGGCTCTCCGGTTTGGGTCTGCAGCAACGTGGTGAATGTATAAATGAAATGTTACTTTGCCCTCTTGGTTTGAAGCCACAATAACCAGTGTTTTTACACTTTTTTTTTTTTAACCCATACGGTTCCATCATCATGACTTGCCAGATTTGGGGGCTAATAGCTTTATCCCTCTAATATCTTAGGGTTTGTTGGAGAGTGAGCCATGTGTAAAAAGAATATCTTGACATAGAGGACCCATTTTCATGTGTATAGCATGGCTGTAGATAGTTTCTAGAGCCTGGTTTTAGGATCTGCCATCTCATGATGAGGGCAATATAGTGTTAAGAAGTGCTGTAAATGGAGGGCAGGAGATGTGGGTTCTAGAACCAACTTCCTCATTTATACCTACTTATCTCTATCTGTAAAAGGGATATACATTTCTTATAGAACTCATAGTGTTGTTGGGAAAATTAAATGAGATCTGGAGAAATGGGTAGGTAGATGGCAGTTTTTGAGTCATCTACACAGTGCTTCTTTCCTGAACGGGGCCCTGGAAGTAAACTGACTGCATTCAGAGGGCTTTCCTAACACTTGGTTGCTCTGTGGCCTTGAGCAGGTATTGAAACTGCTTCAGTGTCCTCATGTAAATTGCACCAGTAGTAAATTCCTCTCAGAATACTATTAAAAATGGAGGGTTAAATGTGCACTTAGAAAGCAATAAAATATGGTTCTAAGAACAGTATTTCAGTTGGGCTACATGAATGATTTCAGAGGGCAAAACTAGTAGTAGAAAAGACTGTACCATTCTCTTGTTGAGATTCAAAAAGCCTGGTGTATGCCTTGCTTTTTTAAATTAAAATGCATGTGTGCACTCGCACACATACACACACTCACAATGAACAGTCTCAAGGAGTCAATAACATAATTGGAAAGGGACTTGAAAGACTAAGGGAAAAGTTGCTGTGAAGAAATAACATTGCTCAGATAATGTTTATATTTGGGTCAGTTGCAGTGGATTTGAGGGATGCTCCTAAGGTGGTAAAATAAATGCTGTCATCCAGGCTGCTCTTTGCTTCCTTACTTGGTCCTACATTCCTGGTAACCAGTGTTCATTGTGATTGTTTACTGCAGGTGAAGAAACTAATCTCTCAGTTGTCACTGTGGCACTAGAATAAAAGTAATTCCAGGTTTGGGAATTCTAAGGCACCTTTCCGCCTTTCTTGAATTTATTAATTCAGTTGTGCTTAGAAAGAAATGAAAATGAGACTGACTGTTAACACTTGCTGGGATTTATTGAGGTCCTAATTCTTAAATCCTTTGTATTTGTTAGTTTGAAAATTCAATCAAAATCAGATGCTAGTAGTTGAAATCATTCTCAGATCTGGCTGTTTAAAAATCAGCCCTAAGTAAATAGGACAGGTCACTGACTTCATTAACTAAGTAGCCCATCACTAAATTTGTCTTTTGTTTTTCAATGTTTTTCAAAGTTTTTTCAATGTTTCAAAGTTTTTCAATGTTGGTCAATAAGGAGAGAGAATTAGTATCTTAACTCTTGGATTATGTTGAATAAGGTTATCTTGAATAGCTGGGACTCTCCATGTGGGCAGAAACTTTTGGGAAAGTTCCTTCCTTTCACCCCTTCTCTCTTCCTCTCTTTCTTGTTTTTTCTTTCCCTCTCCATTTCCTTCCTTGCCTAAGCTCATGCACAGAAAATTTGAAATAGAGTTTTTTCCTTTTAAACATTCTCTCTAGGTGTGTGCCAGATTTCATTTATTATTGAAACTTGATTTAATACTTTAATTTCTTTTTTTTTTTTAACTTTTTGCCATTTTTCTCTACTACTTGACTTTGAGTTAAAAAAAGAATATTGGGAAACAGCTAAGCTGACTCATTTTGAATCGATTAAATGGATATTCTCTGAATTGGAATAAATGAACCTTAACTGGGAGAGACTTTGTCTAGCAGGGTGAAATGATGAGACTGTGATGGAAGTGTGTGTTTTCTCTGTAGCTGTGGGTGGATGAATGCAGACACCGGGCTACAGGCTCAAAGCATTCTTTTTCTATAAAATCCATGATCTGTTTTCCATAGGATGTCAAGGGTCTTTATAAATTCTAACCTTTTCTCTCTCATTCTCTTTACAGCATTAAAATGATCACTTTCATTCCCAGGGAGCTTATTGGTTTTTAACTTCCAAAGCATCTCCCAGGTTCGGAGGAATAAGCTTGAGGCTTAAGGGAGTTCCCTATGGCCTGTTCCTGTAGAGAATGGATGTTCATGCTTTGGAGGAATGTCCTGTGCTGTAGGTCCCTTTCCTTTTTTATACTCTCTTGGTCGTTTGTCAGGATGTGAGGACTCCAGGTGCAGTGTGAGTCCGTTTTGCCACTTCAGAATTGCCCTGCTGTCCCCAGTCTCTAGGTGAGGAAGTTGTTGGACAGGTGACAGTTGGGTAGCAAAATATGCTCACTTGCTCCGTAACTTACCTTAGGACATAATGAGAGATACCTAAATCTCAGTGGCATGGTCCGGGAACCAAGTGCCTGCCTGACCTGTTGCTGACGAATAGGAGGGCAAAGCAAGGCTTCATATGGTGCATTGTCATAAAGGCATCTTATTTAGTAGGTTACCCCTGCACTGATTGACTGTTGGGGGAGAGGAAGGATTTTGGTGTATACAGATCTCTGCTGTGGGGTATTTTTTCCTCTGTGACCACTCTCACAGATCTGTAACTGCTTTCCAAGTCTAGAATTTTCTTAGATTGAATATACTGGTAGCATTGGCTGAATTTATAGATACAATAGCCAAGCTTTTATTTTTCTTTATTACTTCAGACTTAAAAGGTAGAAGAATTCCCATTTATCTTTCTCCCGGATTTCTCAAATGTTGACATTTGGTTTTTGGTTTTCTCTCTTATATATAAACACGCATATGTGTGTGTATATACGTATGAAATTATGTGCCTGAGAGTAAATCATAGTGATCCCTACTGTAGTGTGCATTTCCTAAAAACGAGGACAATTCTTATGTAACCCCACAGTGCCATGATCAAAAATCAGAAACTAACATTGATACAATGCTCTTAGCTAATCTGCGGCCCCTGTTCTCATTTTCCTGTTGTCCATATAATGTTTTTATAGCAAAAGAAAATCCCAGATCATATGTTACTTTCAGTTGTCATATCTTTTTAATCTGGAACAGTTGTTCAGTCTGTTTCCTGACTTTGACATTTTTGAAGCTTACTTATTTTGTAGTATGTCTTTTCTGGCTGTTTTTTTTTTTTTTTTTTTTTTATCAAGTTGTACTTCATGTTTGAGTGCTTTATTTCCCCCAAAGTATTGAACTCCCGAATTATGAGAAGGGGAGTGAGTATGATTCCTAAGTGGAAGTGGGAGAGAGACATAGTAGCCACATCTACTGTCCCGGAAACCCTAACAAAGCGGAGTGGACATGAGTGTGGCAGCTGGCTTGGAAGGATGCAGCCAGATTCCAGGCTGTCCGTCAAGTACCCCATTAGAGGTGATGCAGGTTCTTTGTGTTTCATAATCTCCCTCTGTTTTGTTATGTGTTCAGAGCTGTAGCTTAGGGACCAACGAAAGATGACGGTATGTCTGGCATATCTGTGTATCTCTCCCCTCCCACCACCACACACACGCAGGCTTTTAGAATCTTACTTCATCGAAAACCCACTGGATTCTCTTATCAGAACAGTGTCTAGTGTCTCGGTGATAGAATACTCCTTTTCCTCAGTTCCCTTTCTCACCTAGCCACACTTGAGAAATGAGACCACCTCCCCAAGAGGGAGGCCTTCAAAATCATGTCTAGATCTGAATCCAGCCCCCCACCCTTCACCATCAGCTGTGGGACCTTGGGCAAATGGTTCAACTAGGCTGAATCCGCTACACAGGAATTTTGTGGCTTGTTACTAAAAACATGGAAATAATAAAGCTTCCATTTATTGAGTACTTATTACATGCCGGTCAAGTGTTCTAAGTACTTTATAAAATGTAATTGTGATGTGACTGTTGCTCCAAAACCACTTACATTCTTCAAATTCTTTAAGACAAGAAATAGCACATGTAAAGCTAGTATTTCTGATTTTGATCTTTAATTTTTCTATCCAGTGGATGGAAAGGTTAGCAAATAGCAGAGGTTTCCAATCAGTACTGGATCAGAGATCCGTTTTCTCCTTTGCTGATCCATCATCTCTTTCTTTAGGAGTGAGATGTGTTGGGGAGTTTTAGTGACTCCGTGCTGATTTCAGATTCTAGATGTTGAGGAAATGGGAGTGGCAACAGGAAACGGGAGCCAGCAGATGGGAAACAAGTTTGTAACTTGATGTCAGTAAACTGGTCTTTGCTCCTGGAAGACAAAATGACATGTAACTCATCGGAAGAGCAGGTGTCTCACCATTTTGTTTCAGTTTTTCCGTTTGCAAGTGCACGATATACAGCTGTTCAGAGCTATAATGGGTGCTTTCCATTTGGCGGTTATCTAGAAAGCATTTTACTTTTAAAGTATGACATAGGTGTTCAAAATTTGTAAGTGACCTAAATGTAACTACCTAAAGATCTGACACATATGCTATATGAATCTGTATTTAACTTAAACTTTCTCAAGGGCAGGCCCCATTTTTTATCTTGATTTCTCTTTTCTTTTTTCTTTTTTTTTTTTTAAGATTTTATTTATTTGATAGAGAGAAACACAGCCAGAGAGGGAACACAAGCAAGGGGAGTGAGAGAGGGAGGAGCAGGCCTCCTGCCGAGCAAGGAGCTCAATATGGGACTCGATCCCGGGTCTCCAGGATCATGACCTGAGCCAAAGGCAGTCGCTTAACCAACTGAGCCACCCAGGCGCCCCTTGATTTCTCTTTTCTAACTTAGACTCACTCTCTAACATGACACGTGCAAGATAGCCTAGTAGCCACTTGATTAGCTGACGTTGTTTTAAGGTTTTATTTATTAACTTCAAAAGGAATCTCACTTCCAATTACTCTTGTGTATTTAAGCCAGTGAAGAAAAAGAAGATAAAACGAGAGGTTAAGATTCTGGAGAACCTTCGTGGTGGAACAAATATCATTAAGCTGATTGACACTGTGAAGGACCCTGTGGTAGGTGCCTGACGGTTGGGGGAGAAGGAGCAAGTGAGTGCGTGAATGTGTGTGTGGTGTAACACAAAATGTTAGAATAATGAGAAACATCATTACATAGTGGGAATGACTGTTTTCGTCTTTTACTTCTAAGTAGTTTTGAAACCAGGAAAAACCATGGCAGCCCAAAGATAAAGTAGCCACCACCACTTTTATGGAACCTAAAAGAGTGTATAGAAAAATCCCTATCCCAGGCTTATTACCTCGTTCTGATTCAGCCCACAAATGTTCGCTGAATGTCTTCTTTAATCCCCTACTTTTCTCCCAATTTTGAAACATTATTGCCAGTTAGCCTTATTTTGCTTCAGTTAAGTAAGCCTGACATCTGAAAGTCTGCGCTTACAGAAGGAAATACCGAATAGACACCTGGCATAGAGATCACAACTCCACAGACCCTTTGAGGAAGGCATCTTGCTGTTTCTCATAGAAGGCTTTAATTCAGTGTCTACCCCAGGGGCTCATGTTGTATATTTTGATACAACTAAAGTATTTCTGTTAAAAATGCTTACTTTGTAGCCATTTTAGATGTGCTATTTAATTTTGTTTTCTCTTCTTGGGGAGTAACTTAAGTGTTTATGATTAGCTAAAGGTTTTATATACCACCTCCCATCGCATTTCTGTTCTTCATCTGTTCTACCTCACCTGTTTACCTATCCTATGCTAGCTGTTCATTGAAGAGGTAGGTCTTTGCTTCTGTCTGCTGAAGACATGAAATGGTGTGCTAGTGAACATGCATTGACCGTTTACTATGTGCAGGCACTGTTCTGGACCTCAGGACAGTCCTCAGCAATCCACTGGAGTGGGTGCCATTATTGGCCACATTGTTACATTGTACAGTTGGGAAAATGAAGGCTCCAAGGTTCAGTAATTTGCTCAAGACTACACAGTATCCTTAAACTGAAGAATCGGGAAAATTTTGCCTTTGGGACCCTAAAAGAACTGAGAAGAATGGTTGTATGTTAGATTCTAGCAAATTGTCATTACAGATATATCCCAGCCTGAGGAGCTTGGATCGATTTTAGAATCACTGACTCTGGGCTCCATCATCATTGGAAACGGCCTGCAGTGTGAGCCAGTACATATTACTGTTGTACCAGCAGCCTCTGCATTTTGCCTTTTTTTTTTTTTAAGTTAGTAGAACTTAGTGATACTTGTTTTACTGATATTGTAATGTGTTGCTTAAGGCATGTGTGTGTTTTATATAATATGGAACACAGATAAATTAAAATTGGATGAAAACAATAAGGGGAGCCCTCCTTCTCCCCTAAATTGTAGGGAGATGGCCTCGCTCGCAGGCAGTAGAGAGATCTGGTGGTCTTGATGAAGCTCTGTCCTCTTTGGGCTAGTGAGGAACCCTCTAACCAGCGCTGCTGGGATTGCTGCTCTTAAGCCCCGTGTGCACATACTGCCCTTTTTCTAGGGGACTTTCACCTGATTCCTTGAGCAAAACTTCCCAGCCATAAAGATTTTCCAAGGTGATTTTCTTTCTCTAACCCTTTAAGCCCCAGCTTTTCTCCTAATTTTGAAAGTTTATTACTGCTAATGAGCATTATTTTACCTTACTTAATAATCTGGTGTTTGAAAAATTTATATTAGGAAATATTAGACATTTTGAATTCATTGCATTAAAGATTATAGCACTTTAGAAATACTTGGTTATGTATAATTGGGGGGGGGGAGCTGGGGAGCACATCCACTTTGTAAATTGAGACATTCTCTAGTGGTCTCTAGCCAAGGCAGTAATTTCACATTATAGCCTACTGATTGATAATCGTAGATGTTTTCCTTTTGGATCCTGAAAAGGCCTATGATAGATTCCCAAGACATATGATAATTCTGTAAAATGCATCTGGCTCGCTAAACCAAGATGAAACATGTCACTCCTCTTGTGGTTGGAGCCTGGAACACTGCCGAGTATAATTTTTCACATGTGCCAGGCCCACTGACGGGTTGGTCAGAGAATACCTCTCCTTTAAAAAAACAAAAAACAAAAACTCTTATGAAAAAATGTCAACCATTTACAAAAGTAAAATGAGTAAGATAGTGAATCTCCCTCATACATCAGTCAACTTTAGCAGTGTCGCAGCTCGTGGCCAGCCTTGTTTCATCTACCTGCCACCCACTTCCCCACCACCCACCATTCCCACTTAATTCTAAGCAAATTCCAGACACATAGTCTCAAGAGGATACTTTCTTAATAGGCTCTTCCTGATGAGCGAATCCCTTTTTCATTTAAGTGGGATTTGGGGATAGATCAGTACGACAGAAGCAAAGCACGTTTACTGTTTGAATACTTATAAGGCATTACTATTCTCTCTTGCAGTCAAAGACCCCAGCTTTGGTATTTGAATATATCAATAATACAGATTTTAAGGTGCGTATATGCTTTTTCTTTCTGGCATGGGGTTAATGGGGGATGGGCAGGTGGCGATAAGTACTGTTGATACTCCAGTGCAGGAGGGAGCCAAGAAGTCATTGGTGAGAGTGGGAAGTAACAAATCGGATTCCTTACCACATGAGTATAGGATGCAGAAAGTGGATAGATAGGCTCCTTGTATTTGGTGAAATTACTCCTCACCCTCTGGGAATAGCTGCTGGGCTGGGGCTAAGCTACTGCCTCATCTATAACGCTCCTGTTTTAGACAACGTGATTTTAGGTGGATACTCGATTTGCCTACGAATCTTCCCTTGCTGAAAGGAAGTGATAAATGGATATAGGGCTCATGTGAAAAGAAGCAGTACTTGGGACTCAAGCTGTCAAAATGCTTGTGTGTTCACACACACTGTATACAAAGCAGATGACACCGAAAAGCTAGTTAAGTGTTGCTGTGCTTTAGAAAAGCCCTGTCTGGGGTTATTTACATTTCTTATATTTATAATGCGTATTAATTTTACCCTTGAAGTGTTCTTCTAAAAGCATGGTTTTAAGCTGGTTTTTCATGAGCTTGTTTTTATTATTGTTCAGACACTACAGCCTTAACTTCTGGTAAGGTTTTTGGGGCTGGTGATTCTGGACATGGTAGAACATAACATGAAAACAAACAAAAACAAAATAGTGATGTTGATTTTAAGGGGTGTTTGGAGAACTTTTAGGTGATTATAATTACTCTGTCATGAATCAAAACCTTGTGATTTTGTTGTGATGGAAGTTAGGACCTAAACCCTATCAGCAGTTGAAAGATGCTGGTATCAGGAGTGAGGCTTTTGGGTGAAAATAAAAGAGCTTTATCTCACATTTAATTTGTCTTAAGTAGTCACTCTAAAACAACTCTGAAATAAGGTTAATTAGTGGAAAATAAGCAAACAAGGTTATTATCATTTATTAAACATTAAGCAAGTTTTTTTTTTTTAAGATTTTATTTATTTGACAGAGAGAGAGATCACAAGTAGGCAGAGAGAGAGAGGAGGAAGCAGGCTCCCCGCTGAGCAGAGAGCCTGACGTGGGCATCAGTCCCAGGACCTTGAGATCATGACCTGAGCCGAAGGCAGAGGCTTTAACCCACTGAGCCACCCAGGGGGCCAATAAGCAAGTTTTATATACAGTGTAGCTTTTCCATGTGTCACAAGTTTCCTTGTAGCATGACTCCTTAAAGCTGAAGTCAGCAGTGAGCTCTTAGTGGTAGGATGTCAGTGTTCTCATCAGCCTGACAGTGTTTTCACTAGTAGAGTTTCTGCCAATACACATGGTCAGTCCCACTTTTGCTCTGAGTAGCTCAGGTTTATCAAGGTGTTTAAGTACGTGAATAGGAATGTGTATGCGTTTCTTAATGAAACCATTTTCTTAAATACCAAAAGTGTAAAAGCTGGTCTAAGTGAAACTTCATAGTGAAATACCTAAGTTTTAAATGTTTTGCTTCCTTAATGAGTTTTTACTGGTTGTCTGGCCACACACAGGAAATTTTCATGTCAGCATTGTGTGTTTCTTAAATTGACAGTTGCCCTGTGGATTTAATAGCATGCAGAAGATGGGTTTGCAGGAATTTTTAACTCCCTGGAGAAATCTTACTTCTCTTGCATCTTAACTCTCAAAGGGATGTTTTAATGACACACAGTCTCTAGAAGCTTCCTTGAAAGAAACACGGAAAATTCATGTTTTTTGAGGCTTGCATATCAGAAAATGTTTTTATCTTTCCAATTAATGTACTCGCCGAGGCATAGAACTCTGGGTTGTAACTAATAATTTTCTCAGAATTTTGAAGAGCTTTTTCCATTATTACCACTGAAGCCGTTCTGGTTTCACCTTATGTGATCTGGTTTGGGTTTGGGTTTTTTCTTTGGAAGGCTTTTAGGATTTTTCTCTTGAGTCACAGTCTATGAAATTTCACAGTGATGTTCCTTCGAATGGGTCACTTTTATCTTTTGTTCTGGACACTTGCTGGGCTTTTTCAAT
>PITA01010445.1:34779-72058 GCA_004023965.1 Spilogale gracilis
CCCCCCCCCCCCCCCCCCGCCATGACATTTTCTTCTTCATGCTCTTTTCTCGGTTTTTCTTTCAGATGCTTTTTTGTGTGTGTTCTTGTTTTCTGTTTCTGTTACAATTGTCTGAAATCTCATGGTTTTTGACTCTCTACTCTTTAGAGTTATGAAATAACTGATGGCTGCTTGTTAGCCCCTGTCTGGAGGATGTGAGCCTGGCTGCGGGCCTCTCGACCTCCAGCGGAAGAGTCCAGTGGGGAATGTTAGGTACACTTTCACATAATTCCCCATTTTCACTGTGGTGTTTTAAACTTGTTTTCCTGTTTTCAGCTGAAATCTGTTGACTCTTTCATTGAAACCTAGGGTCACCGATTCCTGAGCCTTAATAGTTCTTCCATGTGAGGTTGTCTACTTCTGGACCCCCTCTGCTCTTGGCAGAATTTTCAGCTTTTTTGGTCTGCTCTGTCATTTGGACATTTTTATTTTGCTTCAGAATGTTATCGTCTCTTCCATTCTCTTAGTTATTGTGAGTGAATTCCCCAGGCCCCAACTCCTTTTACTGTTACTTTAGAGGAGCTTCAGGAAGACGCAGAGTGTTGGTCTATGGTATCACACTGGAGGGCCCTCGTGAGTGGTCAGGCCCTGCTGTTTTCCTCAACTCACAGGATTGTTAAGTATCAGGTAGTAGATGCGTATCTTGGAAGAGCAGATCATGGCAAGATGGTTGTTTCTGCTCCAGGTAGTATGACAGGCCACGAAGAGGGAGATCAGCAAGTTTAATGTCCTCATACACTTCAGGCTTTTTATTTTGTCCTGTGTCTGTCTTATTACATAAGCTTGTTTTTAATTTTTTCATTTTACTGTTAAATGTGTTAGTAACTGGATTGAAGGTGTTGCTCAGAGGAGGTTTGTCCCAGGTTTAGTATGAGGTGAGTCAGCAGTGATAGAACCCGCAGCCTGTTCTCAGCATTTTTTATGGATGCCATAGATCATATATTTTTATCCTTAGTTTCCTTTTACTATAGAATCCTGATTATCCTAACTTCATAAAGTAAGTTGGGCAGCTTTTCCTTTCTGTTCTCTGAAAGTTTATATGAAATAGGGATTATCAACTTGTCTTTTGGGAGGAAGGGAGACTTTGGATTATACTTTCCTTTTCAGAATGTATGTACATATAAGTGAAAGGTTTGTCCTGGTATTTTGGTCTCTTCGTGAGTTTATTTGGATGGTATCGATTTCTAAGCTTTAGAAATCGATACCATCCAAATAAACTTTCAATTTTATTTATACAAAGTTGTTAATTCTCTTAAGGCTTAAAGACTTTAATATGTTTGTAATTATGTTTTTCTTTACATTGTCAACATTATTTGTGCCTTTTCTCTCTCTTTTTTTTTTTTTTTTTTTTTAAAGATTTTATTTATTTATTTGACAGAGAGAAGCACAGCGAGAGAGGGAACACAAGCAGGGGGAGTGAGAGAGGGAGAAGCAGGCCTCCCGCCGAGCAGGGAGCCTGATGTGGGACTCGATCCCGGGTCTCCGGGATCATGACCTGAGCCGAAGGCAGTCGCTTAACCAACTGAGCCACTCAGGCGCCCCCCTTTTCTCTCTTTTTAAAAAATAACAATATTGCTAGAGATCTCTCTTATTAATACTTTCCAAAAACCAGCTTTTGGTTTTATTGCTCAGATGTTTTTGTTTTTTCTATTTCCTTGTTTCTGCTCCTGTCTTAATTATTTTCTTTCTTCCTCCCATTTTTGTTCCTTATTTTCTTTCTTGGGTTTGATTGTTTTCCCCCTAACCTCTTAAGTGGAAGTGTACTCATTTCATGTGTTTCTATCTTTCTTGATTGGCTGCCGGTAAGTGGGCTTGAAGTCTGTGCACCCCCAGCACCGTCTCAGCTACACAGTCCATGGTTATAGAACTCACTTCTATGTCATTTTCAAATTAGAAGTACAAATTCCATGGGCGCCTGGGTTGCTCAGCGGGCTGGGCATTGGACACTTGGTTTTAGCTTAGGTCATGGTCTCAGGGTCGTGGGATGGAGCCCTGCATCAGGCTTGGCACTCAGCTCGGAGGCTGCACATCTCTCCCCTCCCTCTTTCCCTCCTCTGCCATTTCTCGCCGTACATACTCTCTCTCAAATAAATAAATAAAATTTCTATTTTATAAAAGAAGTATAAATTCCAAGCTCATGGGTTTGGGGTTTCCTCCCCAGACTTTGTACTTTGAGATATTTTAAACCTATTGAAAATTGTAAGGAGTAGTGCAATTAATACCCTCATATTTTTTCCCTTAGATTACCAGTTGCTAATAATTACCACATTTGCTATTCGTTCTTTTCCCTCCACAGCCCTCCCCTCTTTATCTCCGTCTTTTTGTTAAAATCATCTCAAAGTCAGTTGTAGGCATCCTGACACTTCACTCCTAAATAAACTAGCACTGGAACTAGATAGGACCTTTACCTACCTGCCAGTGCTGTTAGTACACTTAAGACATTGACTACTCCTATAGTAATGCCATCTGATACAGAGTACACAGTGCGTATTCGAGAGTTTGCTGGCAATTACTATCCTGGGAATGTCCTTCATAGCTGTATGTTGGTGAATAATGTGATAGAGGAGCCACATGGTTTTTCAACAAAAATGTTCTTTTATTACTGATTCCTGATTTGGCTGCTCTGTGTCCAGAGGCACATGACCTATATAATGTTGGTTATTTGGATTTCATTGACAGTTGCTTTGTGACTTTAATGCATGGCCATTTTTTATATCAAGCTTGTTAATTTAGTTCAGATCTTCTGTGGCCTTACTCATTTTCCCTTTAAATACTTTATTTTATGGTTGGAGGTACTGGTTTGGTCAATTTCTCCTTGAAATTACCAGTTATGCTTCATACCTGTCAAAGCGACCATAAAAGATACATCGTGGCACTTAGAAAAAAAGACAAAACTTCCAAACAAAGGAGTAGGAGAAGCCAGTCTCTCTAATAGTTGAAATGAGCAGTAATCTTTCTTTTAAAGATTTTATTTATTCGACAGAGAGAAGCACAGCTACAGAGGGAACACAAGCAGGGGGAGTAAGAGAGGGAGACACAGGCTTCCCGCTGAGCAGGGAGCCTGATGCGGGCCTTGATCCCAGGACTCTAGGATGATGACCTGAGCCAAAGGCAGACGCCTGACCGACTGAACCACCCAGGCGCCCCAAAATGAACAGTTAAAGGAAACACTCAAACTTGACATTTTCTCAAGGAAGCTGAAGTACAGTTTGTGGCAGAAAAAGTTTCTATTGAGACATGCTTCTCAGTTTTCTATGCTTTTGGAACAATATAAATAAAAATATGTATTTTAAGCAAAATACATCATCTGGACATTTTAAAGATTGGTAAGGCATCCTGAATATACTCCATTTGAGAAGATAGTAGAGAAGATAGTAGACCCATATGGCTCTGTGGAGAATTTCTAAATCATTCCGTACAGGTGGGCCTTGACTAGCTGATGTTTTGAGGCCTGTTAATGCTGTTAGTTTGACATGGAAAGAATCTTCTCTGTAAGATGTGTTCGAGTGATTAGTAATAACTTTGATTTGCTTGATTAATGATTCTGCTTCCTTAAATTTCTAAAAATATTGACCTTGATTTTATTCTGGATCTTGGGGTTATATGTTAATACCAATACTGTGACAACTGCATTAGGCACCTTTCACTTTATATCACACTGCATCTGCTTTCTTTTCCTCCCTTTGTGGGGACCAGTGGGATTTCTGGACACAGCTGTGTATGGCAGGGAATCCTCAAGCTCTGTATGGACGGTGAGAGTTTGCTATGTCAGTGATTCCCACATATGGCTGGGAACCTTCTTGAGCTCCGTGATCCTGAATAACAGTTCTTAGGTTGTTCATGATGCAGCCGAAGCATACCCACAGTCTCTGAGGACCGAAGAGTATAGAGAGAGAGCAAGGCCACATGGGGCCATTCCGTTCTGGGTGGTGGTTTTAGACCCAGGAGAGTCTGAGGCAGTTGACCAAATTGCTTTTTTTCCACTGTCGTCCTCAGACCTCCTGAGGTTAATAAAAAGTCCTAGGATATTTCCACCGTGGGCCTTTTGAGCTGTCCTGGAGTAAGCCTGATTTCTGAGAAAATGCCAGTGTGTTTGAGTTTTTGGAACCAAGCTAGGATTGGTGAATAGTTTCTTCTCAGCACCTTTGTAATCTTCTGGGAAGCATAGGCTTATTTTGCTTTTGATAAGTCACTTATTTCGTGAAAATATAAGCAAAACTAACTTCCTGCCAACACTTTGCCGTTCGTTGGTTAACAATGTTCTCCACATAGCTGGCCAAGAAGAATGGAGGAAAAGTGTGGTTCTTGTGAAATTTCCCTTTATAACTTGTCACGGACTCTTCACACTTACGTGTCCTGGAAGATAGTTTTAATTTTGTTCCATTGACTGGTGAATGTTATCAAAGACAAATATTTATCGATTGCTCTTCTGGGTGTGAGCTGAGAACCACCATCTGTTGGGGGGCGGGGGGGAAGGATACCACATATACTACTACTCTGGTTACCCGAGCACTTAGGGTGTAGACCAGGTTGTATGGTGGCCACAGCACCCATTTTTTTCCCTATAGTGTGTCTGCCTGATACATGGGACTTGGGGTACAGGCGGAGTGGAGCAGCCTCTTGTTGCTCACAGCCAAGTGAGGTTATCTTGAGAACCTCAGGTCACTACCAGTACCTGAGTAGGAAGTAGTAGCTCTGGGGACACGGCTGCTGTTCGTGTCCTCTGAACACCCCAGAGGACAATAAATAGCCAGGAGTTCAGAGAAGGAAGGAACCACTGTCAGCTGTCTTGATTTGTAGGCTAAGGGAGAAGGGCAGAGTCTTCTAGATTCGTGGGGAGGTAGGGACACTGGAAAAGGAAGAATGGACGGGGCAAGCAGGTTTGTTTGGTTGGAGTTCCCCCACCCCCCGCAGGGGGACAATCTGGCAAGTCCTGAATTTTAGGCCCAGGTGGTAAAATGTTACAGATGTAGTTTGGGCTCGTCCTACCCAGAGTTCCTGAGAAATGAGAATGAATGTCAGACTGTTATTTGGGACTTTATAATATATTAGGCCTAACCACTATATTCATGTAGTGTTTTATATTACATAAAATTGATATTGGTTGGAGTAGCTAGAAATATTATATTGGCAGTCCAAGGACACATACTTTTATGCCTTAACACCATTTACACAGATGCTTGATATAGATAGCACACAATTGGAGAGGAAAGCCTTCCATTGATAAAAGTCCAAATGATAAAATAGCCCATATTTGTTCTCTGGAAATAAAACAGTCCAATCCTCTGAGGGTTAGAAAATGCTCACTTCACTTTCAAGGCCTGTTTATTGACTTGAGGTTCAACTTGTCACCATCTCTGGGAGTGTCTCCTTAATTTCAGAGGAGGAGCTGGTTTCACACCCAAAGAGATAATATCTTCAGCCTGCATCTGTACATACAGGTGGTTGTATGCTGGCTCAGAAGTCTTCCTTGCAATGCAGAGCTGGAGGAGAACAGAACACTTGGGCATTTGGCTGTTACACGGTCAGAGCAGAAGTGGTGTGTTTGTGCCCTTGTGCCTGAGGGTGGTTCCTTCCCAGCCCAGACACTACCAGTAGACTGGTCTGTATGGACTTAATGCCCTCTGCTGTCTGAGGCTGATGAAGGCAAGTATTTTAACTAAGCTAGAGGAAGAACTACTTTCATTCAATAAGGGAATTTTGAGAAAGAAGTTATATCCTGGTGTTCTTAGAAGATGTTAAATTTGATTCTTGGCAAATTGTACCTTTTTGAACAGGTAATGTATGTGCATGGATCTAAAATATAAAATGGTATGCAATGAAAAATCTCTTTATTTCTTGTGCTTCAGCTGTCCATCCCCACATGCATATATATGAAGCCATGTTTTATTTATGTCTTTATATCATTCCTGTGACTACAAACAAGTAGGGTTGTGTAGTTTTGCTTCCCAACCCTTGCACAGACACATTGTATAGGATGATCAGTGCCTCTTAGCTGTTCTCTATTGACTCTGACAATAAAGAAATAAAGAAGCAAAATAGGTTTAATAAAGTTGTGCTGATTTTGTAGAAAGTGCTGCTTGGGACTGATGGGGAAATAGGTCTACTTGGAATTTATTACCAAAACTAACAGTGTTAATACAGTTTCTGATGAAGGTTTGTGGTAATTTTAATGAACCTGGTTGTATTAATGCTACTCTGCCTCCTAGAAATGGAAATGGAAAAACAAACAAACTCTCCCAGTGGGTGTGTCTTTGTTCCAGTAGGAGAACCCTTTGTATGTCCTTTGGCCTGGAATCATTTTTAGCACCTGTCTTTTTTGTTCCCCCGTCCTCTCACTCCCCTACTCCTTTCTTAAGTCTCTTACCATCTCCAAGAGCTGGAGCAGTCACTTTCCTCCTGCTTCTTTTTTGAGCAGACGGACTGTGTTGCCACTTTTTTTACCACATGGGCCAATGAAGTTCAAGTTCTGATCTCCACTCAGAACTTAGCTCTCTAATGGACTCTGTGCTCCTGCAGTGGGGTTAGTTTGAAGTGTAGTAAGAAGAGAGGATAATTGGACAGCTTGGACTTCATCTCCACAATAATGTAATTTGGGGTGTTGAGATCATGGAGCATTGAACAAGGTTTTAAAAGATTCATGTTGAATTAAATGTTTCTCTCCCTTGGAATTCCTCCTCCCACCCCCAACAAAGACAGAAGTATTACACCCTCGTCCTTGGTCTTTGTCCCCATTTGTTCCAGATCAGGTGGTTAAAAAAAAAGTCCTGGGGTTCTTTAGTGACTTACGCAGTAAATTTAGAGAGAATGATGACCAATATTTGGGATGACAGGATGCAATGAGACTAAATTAACTTCTCTTTTCTGAAATCTGTTTCAGCAACTTTACCAGATCCTGACAGACTTCGATATCCGGTTTTATATGTATGAGCTACTTAAGGTAAGTGGCATTCATAAGCAGTGAATTTTTTCAGGTGTATTTGTTAAAGGAGAAGTTTCTGAGAGGACGACTTTCTTGAGAGAGAGAGATTCTTGATACCTAGAGAATTTAGTGAAGTTTTTGTTTTTTTCTTTAAGTAGGCTCCACATTAAGCTAGAACTTGAAATCACGAACCTGAGATCAAGAGTCAGGGGCTCTTCTGACTGAACCAGCCATGCATCCCAAGGGGTTGTTTGGGGTTTTTTTGCTTCTGTTTTAACTTACTTGGGATCTCTGTTGTGGGATCTTTACATAGAAACTTTCCAGTGGAACTGAGAAAGATGGTCAAGTCAATAGATACCAGGAATATTATGCCAGAAATCAGAACTTCCTTTGTCATAGCTCTTGTTGGCCCTTGGATTTTCTTTTTGCTGCTTAATTAACACTATTAGTTTTCGCGGTATAACACATCACCCAGAACTTAACACTGTTTTAAAAAATCATTATTTCTCCTAATTCTGCAGGTTTCTGGGTGAGTCTTTGCCTGGGTCAGTGTGACTGGGGCACATTGGTCCAGCATGGCTTCATTCACATATCTGGGATGGCAGCTGGAATAGCTGAAGTCCCGTTCTGCAGAGGGTTAGTCTGAGCTGTTGCTGCCCATGCTGGTTTCAGGGTTCCTAGTAGCACAAAAGGGCAAAGTTTGATGTGTAAGCACTTTTCAAGCCTCTGCTTCTACCATTATCTCCTAATGCCCTTTTGGCCAAAGCAAGTCCTGGCTAAGCCTAGGTTCAAAGAATGGAGAAGTAGACTTCACGTTTTGATGGGCAGGGCATTGAAGTCACAGTATGGAGGGACATGTGTACTGGAAGAGCAGGCATCTGTGGCTCTCCTTCTCTTGCCATCACTCATAGTCCCCTTCCCAGCGTATGCTGTAGCCCTGACTGAGCTGGACACATAGGGAGAGGTGATGGGCAGTCCTTCCAGCAGTCTTAGTAATCTACCAAGATGGAAATTTTGAAGCATTACTGGTTGATGGAGGAATGATCTTTTTTAGTTTGTCTAGGTAAACTCTTAGGTAAAGAATTCTAAAACGGCTTGTAAAATGGAGCTTTCCTTAGTTTTGAGTTATGGATCACTAAGAATCTAATGAGAACATATAAACTCCCCCAAAAATATGTATAAAATGTATAAATAGAAAGTATTAAGTTTTTTGGGGTGTGGATCTCAATTTAAGAACCTCTGAAAGATAGAGATGACTAAGTTATTAGCATCATTGAAGAAAATTGCCAAGATGGAGTTTGATGGGATTGTGAACAGTTACTTGAACAAAATCCCAAGTTTAATTAAGACTTAGCTTTAGGGAATGGGGGTTTGAAGAACTAGCTCTGTGAGGTAAATGTGTTTTCTTAGAAGCCCTTATACAAACCACTTGTCATTGGTACCAAGGTGGCCGATTAAAAAGAGTCCACTCTTTAACGGGTCTTTCTTTTGTCAGTAAGATCAGAAATATGTGAAGGTAGAGCTTAGTTTATCACACCTTTCTGCGTATCCTCTCCAGACCAAAATGGAAGGCGTCAGTGGGGAAGAGGTTTGCGGTGTTGTAGTCTTACGAGCTGTCGGGCTGGCTCCTTCCCTGGAGGTGCTTTCCGGAGAACCCCATGCATCCACCCAATCAGAGTTGCAATCCAAATCTCACAATTGGCTTTTTTTTTTTTTTTTTTTTTTTTTTTAAGTAAGGTGTTACGATTTTGTGGTTTTCACTTAGCACACCAAAGATGATTTATAACCTAGCACAGCTGTGCTTAGGTCAGGGGAAGCCATCCCGATGACACAGATCCTCACAGGCCAGTCATTCAGACAGTACTGTGTGTCTGATATCCTTTCTGCTTTCTGGAGGTAGCAGCTAGGCAGTAAGGGCATTCTTTCAGCTAATGAGGCACAGAACCCCAGACGAAGCTTGGAAAATGTCTTTCATGCTTAGTGGTCAGATAATACCAGATTTTGAACATGAAATAACCCCCCCCAAGGAATTTAAAAGCATGTCAGTAACTCCACAGGGAGTCTGAGTAGTGAATTTGGCAAAAGAATTAATTCCCTTACTGTACTTGTTTAGCCTCTGTTCTCAGGTATTTCTTACATCCCACATATTATGGTCCTAATGAGTTCATTCCTTTTGGCAAAGACTAGGCAAAATAACAATCTACACTTGCTAAATTTTCTTTTGGGGGGAATAAGATGGGAATGAGGAAGAGGAAGCTCCAGCTTCACAGAAAATGTAGAAGAAACAGGCTAGGGCTCTTGAGTGGTTCCTGGGTATACAATGTGGTCTCCCGATTCAGATCCAGGGAGGCCTGTCCTCTGGAGCCCTAGTTTCATTAGACACTGCCACAAAGCCATTCTAGAATCTTGCCACACCTGCTGTTGTGAAACAAAACAAAGAAAAAAATTAAATTGAAGTAGAACTTCCATAAGTGAATAAATCTTAAATGTACAGGTTTTTGGGTTTTTACATAAGTTAAACCTTCACCCGGATCTTTATTGTATGGTGCTGCCCAGCATAGTAGCTGTTTCCCACAGGTGGCAAAATTTTAATTGAAATTTAAAATTCCATTCCTTGATCACAGCCACATTTCAAGTGTTTGGTGGCCTCGTTTGACTTGTGGCTACTATATTAGACAGTGCAACTACAGAATATTCCTGTCAGAGCAGAAAGTTCTGTTGGACAGGGCTGGTAGAGAATATTGTGAATACCCCAGAAGGCTCTCATATGCCCCTTCTCTTCAGGATCCCTTTTCTGAAGATAGTATTCTCCCTTCTACCACCATAATTTAATTTTGTCTGTTAACCTTCACATACAAAGCATCATACACTGTCTACTTTTTTGTGTCTGGGGAAAGCAGAACTTGCTTATTCCTGGAATGCGGATCCTAGAGATTATTCTCCAGCCTAATCCAGTGGTTCTTAATCAGGTCAGTTTGGCGAAATCTAGAACTATTTTTGGCTGTCACAATGGGAGAGAGTGCTACTGGCATTTGGTGGAAAGAGGCCAGGAAAGCAGTCAGTGCTGGGCACATAGTAGGAGGGATGAGATGATGGGTTGCTGTCATTATTACCTAAGGCAGAAATCATGGCAGTCAAGTAGGCTGCAGTGCTTTTGAAGACAAGCTAGAGGGCCTAATTTAGAATATATAGGAATAGTGACTATGTTCAAAAAGGGAGAATTAGAAGCAAACTTCTGTAATATTTAAAACAAACAAAACACCCAAAGAAAAAATAGTAAAAGATAAAAATGATTTTTTTTAAAAAGATAAAAATGGTAAGAAAAAAGATTTGAATCAGTATTTGTCCAAAGATGCAAGATGACCACTAAGACCCAAAAAGATGTCATCTTGATCACCCAGACAGGAAATAGAATTCAGATCCACAGTGAGGTCCCACGTGAGACCTGCCAGAACAGTGGTAATCCCAAGAATGAACCAGTGACAAGTTGTTGGTGAAGGTGTGATGAAACTGGAACCTTCCTATGTGACTGCTGGCGATGTAAAATGAAGCAGGCACTTTGGAAAATGATTAGGCAGAGTCTGAAAAAGTTCAGTGTAAACTAACAGACAGCTCAGCACTTCCACCCTCAAGAATCTGTGTTAGAGAAATGAAAGCCTGTGTCCTCTCAGAGACTTGCACGTGAATATTCATAAGCAGTGTTCTTCATGATATCCCCAAACTGGAAACAACCCCGATGTCCATCAGCTCACACAGCCCTACAGCGGAATACTGCTCAGCAAGACGAAGGGAACACAGAAGAATCTCGGCAACGTTATGCTGAGGAAAAGAAGACAGAGTACTGTATATTGTATTATTTCCACCTTATGAATGCTCAGAAAAGACAGATCGGTAGTAACAGCAGGTTTGTGGTACGGCTGAGGTAGGGGCAAAGAGGAATGGGGACTGATCACAGGCAAGCTGACGGGGAATTCTTGGGATGGTGGCAGACTTCCAAGACTGGATTGTGGTGCCGGTCATACAACTCTGAATGTGCTAAAAGAAATCATGGACTTGTACGCTTAAAATCTTATCAGCATGTCCTCTTTTTTTTTTTTTTTTAAGATTTTATTTATTTATTTGAGAGAGAGAGAGAGAGAGAGCATGAGAGGGGAGAAGGTCAGAGGGAGAAGCAAACTCCCCAAAGAGCTGGGAGCCTGATGTGGTACTCGATCCTGGGACTCCGGGATCGTGACCTGAGCCAAAGGCAGTGGCTCAACCAACTTAGCCACCCCGGCGCCCCATGTCGTCTATCTCGTAGGTAGCAATATCTTCCCTTAGAGTAAAAATAGAACTCTTAAAGGCCCCAGGCTTAGTTAGGGGTTGTTTTTAAAAGAAAATAGTAATACTAGAGCACCTGGTCTGTGTTGAATGACACATCTTCATCCCTACAGTGACTCTTGTGTACCATTCGAACCACTATAAGGCACTGTAGTAAGCTTCCCAGATCTGGTTTTAAACCCATCAAGTTAGACCAACAGATGAATGTAGAATTTCTAAATCTAGGTAGCTGGTGAAGTGTTACTACTAACACCTACGTAGAAAGCGTCTCCCTGTCCCCTCCCTAAGAGAGCCCCCTCTCCCCAGCTGCCAGCGTAGTGTGCCTAGAGAGCAAGGGGGACCTCCTAAAGTATGTGTATTGTCCTGTTATAGACCGTAGCCTGCCCCTTGGGAGAGCGTGTTCAAGTTAAGCTGTCACAAATAGTAAGAAGATGCTTGCATTGAGGGTTGGTAGATGGTTTGCTTACTTTTCTCTGTGCTTTCTTATCAATAGGCTCTGGATTACTGCCACAGCAAGGGAATCATGCACAGGGATGTGAAACCTCACAATGTCATGATAGATCACCAACAGAAAAAGGTACTGTTACAGCCAGGCAGCAACAAGGCTTTCCATGGAGGGCCTAGGGCAGACCACAGTGGTAGTCAGTACCTGGGCGGTACTGCAGACCCGTTCACAACTTTCTTTGGGAGACTTGTGTTCCTGTTACCTCTTCAGTCTCTCGTGTTGCTTTCTACTTTTCATAAGCATGGTATACAAAGAAAGTAGACAGCCGAGGCTCACTATAGTCCCTTGTTTACTTTGGTCATGGTTTTCCAGAGGGCCATGCAAAGAAACTCCACCTGATGGTTTCTCCTTCTGTTAGTGACCCTTAGACCAATCAGTCTGCCTGGTCTTAAAAGTACACTTGGGTCTCTTCCTATTTTTGAGACCCAGTTCTGGTTGTCCCTGATTGGTGACTAAACCAGTTACTGGAAGATGAACAAACAACTGGAGCAGTGCTTCAAGCCTGGACTGGGACCGGGTCCCCAACCCTTGCAGTTGTGGCTAGAGCTTATAATGGAAGCTGTTAGTGACGAGGGAGTGTGTTACACACGCCACTGATACGGACGCAGGGTCCAAAGCTTAAGCTTGACTGATCTGAAAAGAATGAAAAGCCAGGATCATTTAAATTAAAAAAAAAAAAAAGCAAGTAAGATTCTCAGTGCTCTGCTCTTGAAGTGACCTCTTCCACCATTGCTGAAAGTATAATTTTTGCCAGTGCATTTGCTGACATTTTTCATGTGGCCCACGTCGTTGTTAGGTAATGTGATGTGGCCTTGTTCTAAGGCATGGGTGTCTAGAATCATTCCTTTACATGCTCGATTTCTGTCCTGTTTGTAGCTGCGGCTGATAGACTGGGGTCTGGCAGAGTTCTACCATCCTGCTCAGGAGTACAATGTCCGTGTAGCCTCGAGGTACTTCAAGGGCCCAGAGCTCCTTGTGGACTATCAGGTAACTCTGAGCCAAGCACCTCTCCTGCCTTTGTGTGTTTCCTTAGGGCTTCTCCTCCTTTGCTGTTTAGTCAGTCAGTTTGGATACATTCAGAACCCCATCCCAAAGCAGTAATTTCAGATTTTTCTCTGACTTTTTTACCTTTGAATTATAAAATATGTGCAAAGGTCAGCTGAAAACTAGAAATCCAGATCAGAGAAATGCATTTGTAACACCTTCACTGACAGGCTGACCTTATTTCCCCAGATGTATGATTATAGCTTGGACATGTGGAGTTTGGGCTGTATGTTAGCAAGCATGATCTTTCGAAAGGAGCCCTTCTTTCACGGACAGGACAACTACGACCAGGTGAGCAAGCAGTGACTGGCTCTCCCCCAGGTGGGGGCAGGTGCCAAGAAAATGGGAGCCCTATTACAGGAATGCTATTCTCGAGCCACTAAATACCATTCAATGTCTACACAGAAGTTTTCAGGATAAGGAGTTTCAGGGTAGAGTTTCATGACATTTTGTCTGTGGTTACCAGGTCCCCAAACGTAGAGACAGATAAAGCTCTCTTATGTCCAGTTTCCAGAGTGGGCCCTGTGAAGAAGTCAGGCAGTCCTTATCTAGTAAAACCAGACTGAGTCATTAGATTGTGATGCCCCCATAATTGGTCCGCTTCTGGAAGAAGTTGTTACCATTTTCAAGGCAGTTTGGAAATTTGCTTTCCGTGAGCATCATGTCCTGTGGCCTGCCGCCTGTCTATCCTGGCTCCGACCTGCATCTGGTACCGGGGCCTCAGAGATGTGGAAACCCCCAGTGCCTTGGGATAGCACCTTCACAGGCTTGCGTTGAGCTCTGTGCTCAGTGATTTGGTCAGTTTGTTTTGTGTTTCAGCTTGTTCGCATTGCCAAGGTTCTGGGTACGGATGAGCTGTATGGGTATCTGAAGAAGTATCACATAGACCTAGATCCACACTTCAACGATATCCTGGGACAGTAAGTAAGAGAGAGGGAGAGAGAATGAGGGTTTTAAGTTACCGCATTTCAGAAGTGGGAATGTTTGCTGAAATCACTTGCTAATCATAGCAAAACTGAAACTTCTTCCTTTTTTTCCCTGTTTTTTGTTTTTTTGTGTGTGTGTGTTTTTTTTAAACTTGCTTTGAGGTATCTGGGCATTATTCACATGTGTCTTCTGATCACTATGCTTCTCTAAAAGATAACCTGTCAGTCATAGAAAATGGAAGACAGAATCCTGTTACAGGAAAAAAGCTTTCTGAAACAGCATATGCTTATTTTAATGGAAGATCTTAGAAAACTGTGATTCTTTGAGTGAGAGGTTTATAGTTTTTTCTTATTCTGTGCAATGGATTTTCTACAAGGTAGCAAATTTTAAAGCATATTTGCAGGTGCAGTGCAATAGTATTGAAAAGTGAGTGCCTTGACAATTTTCAAACAGTTTTATGGAGCCTCTGTGTTTCTGAGGCTGGCTCTGAATATTTCTGCTGAACAACAGAAATAACTCCGTCACCCCTGTGCCTCACCAGAATGAACTACATAAGAAGTGATCTAGGAAGATGCCGCATATTCTAAATCAGATGCTGAAGTTTTCGCTTCTTTTATTTATCATTCAGAGAGCACAGTTTTTGTTTCAGGATGTTGTGAGTGTCCTTGTGGGGGTATGGTAGATACCAGTGAAAAGGAGATTGAACAAGCTTGAAATCGGTGCAGTATTCTAAGATTTTGTTGCCTTTAGCTCTAGTAACATCAGGATCCTTGTCAAATAGAATCTCAGTACTCACGCTTCCCTTTCCTTCTCAGACATTCACGGAAACGCTGGGAGAATTTTATCCATAGTGAGAATAGACACCTCGTCAGCCCCGAGGCCCTAGATCTCCTGGATAAACTTCTGCGATATGACCATCAACAGAGACTGACTGCCAAAGAGGCCATGGAGCACCCATACTTCTGTGAGTCTTGGGGGTATAGTTTATTAAAGGAGAAATCTCTCTGTTCCTTATCTTTGAGGCCAGTTAAGAGAATTCTAGGTATTTGGGTTGAATCGTCCTTGGAATTTGGCCCCATTAGCTCTCGACTGTTGAGACCGCTTTACAGTTCCATTGATCTGCCGTAGCTTTCCTTGAATCTGGTCTGTGGACCGTTCCCTGTGGCCCTGAGTTGGGAGATCATGAGTACCTAAGCATTGTTTTCAAGTATATACGTCTGTGTGGAAACCTAACCAAAGATATTTTCCACTCAAAAAAACAAGTAGTTAAGGGCGCCTGGGTGGCTCAGTAGGTTAAAGCCTCTGCCTTCGGCTCAGGTCATGATCTCGCAGTCCTGGGATCGAGGCCCTCGTCGGGCTCTCTGCTCAGCAGGAAGCCTGCTTCCTCCTTTCTCTCTGCCTGCCTCTCTGCCTACTTGTGATCCCTCTCTGAAATAAATAAAATCTTTTTTTTTTTTTTTAAAGATTTTATTTATTTGACAGAGAGAAACACAGCCAGAGAGGGAACACAAGCAGGGGGCGTGAGAGAGGGAGAAGCAGGCTTCCCGCAGAGCAGGGAGCCTGAGGTGGGACTCGATCCCAGGTCTCCGGGATCATGACCTGAGCTGAAGGCAGTTGCTTAACCAACTGAGCCACCCAGGCGCCCCTAAATAAAATATTTTAAAAAAACAACAACAAGTAGTTAAGAGGAATAAGATGACCGTGGTATATTTTTAAAGAAGGAAATGAGTTAAATAAAAGGAATTTGAGGAAAGGAGAGCAAGTGTGGAAAGACCTCACTAAAATCCTACCTCAATTAAAGAATTTTTGGGTCTCACTTCAAAGTGTGTGTATGGATTCAGTGCCTGGCGTTGCTTACTGTCCGCTGTGTACCGCCCTCCCCCTGGTACAGTATGTCTCAAATAAACTTTCCCCTTTATTGCTGGCAATGTGAGATGATGTAGTCCAGGCACAGAGGAGACTGGGGATAAAAGTAACAGGACCCATCTTCGCTCACTCTCTGACTTGAGAAGAAAACCTTCAGCCTGTCTGTTGGCTTGTCTAGTTTGCTGTCTTCCTTTCTTTTCTTCCCTTCTGGAGATTAAGCAAATCTTACCTGTATAGTACAAATCTTGAACCTGCTGGCCTGTAAATATTAGTAGACAACAAATTGGAAAGGTTTTACCCTTTGGTCTTCTAGGCCTCAGATAAGCGCAACTCTGAATCCGCTTTCCAGTTTCTGGCACAGGAAGCTATTTTCACCCTCTGAGTTAGATCCAATTAAGAATTCTGATGTTTGTAATGTGTAATTCATGATCTGTCTACTTTTCTGAATACATATCTTCCGTTAAAAAAAAAACAAAAACAAAAACGTGTTTCAAGTGACTGTTGCTTAAAATTAGTAGGTCTTCTAATGACTCTTTTCATTCCTTTGCTCCAAAGTGCTCATTACCATGCATGATTTGAAGAAATTGGGGGTTGGAATTGACATTAGTATTCAAGGAAAATAACACATAGGAAAATTAGTAGTGATTTTGAACAGTGGGAAGTCAGTGTTTGTGGACCTCTTTTTTTCCAGGGGTCTTTGCAGTTAAACTTGCCCTCTGAGGGAAGTGCAAGAGTGGCCTTCTAGAGCAAATTCCCCTGATTATTTTTCAGTGTCTGATTCTTCTCTAACCTTAGTTCTGTAATTTCTGTTGTCCTTCTGACCCTGGCTTTCCCCTCAGTGCGTCCATCTCTCTCTACCCACTGCAGAAGGGTGTTTGTTTTGATGATGTGTCCCACAGCTTCCAGCCCAGGTTCGGCTGATCCTATCCTGTTTTCTTGCAGACCCTGTAGTGAAGGAGCAGTCCCAGCCTTCTGCAGACAACGCTGTGCTTTCCAGTGGCCTCACGGCAGCCCGGTGAAAACATGGAAGGCGACGGGTAATGCAGCATTGATGCTTGCCAATAAAACCAACCAACCAAACACAAATCTTGAAGGAAAACTACAATGTGATAAAAAGAAATTCTAGTCATTCCTTCTAAATGCAAAGAAGAGTAAAGACCTAACTGTCTGTCAAAAAGAAAGAAATCCCCCAGTACTAGTCTGCAGGGAGCTGCTGTTGTGGCAGCGGGACGATGCACATAGTTCAGGATCTGAGGGAACGCTCCCTTTGGAATGCATGGGAGATGAGAGGCTCGGAGTTGTTGTACATTTACCTTTATTTAACAGGAGACCACTGTTGAATTAACCCGTTCAGTCAACAAGCTCTGAATATCTGACTTCCTGTCTATTCCACTGTGGTCTGGGTTTCCTTTGGTGTGAGATTCAGGCTCAAGTTTTAGCAAAACGTCAGCAGTCTATACTGACACACCAGCCTCATTTATGAAAAGGAGATATTAAAACAGTGACAGTATTTTTTTTTTTAAGCTCTTTTACAAATTCATGTTTTATGTATTTTTTTATGACATGAGCTCTCTAGGAAATGTACCTCATCCCTGCAGTTTTCTTCTAAGTGTATTCATTTGGGAGCAAACTGCGGTCACTCACAAAAGGCCCCTTTGCCATCAGGCAAAGGTGATGCCATGAATAGGTCACTCACAAGAGGCCCCTTTGCCATCAGCAGGCAAAGGTGATGCCATGAACAGGTCACTCACAAGAGGCCCCTTTGCCATCAGCAGACAAAGGTGATGCCATGAATAGGTCCATCTGTCTCATCAAAAGTTTCATGCAAAGTGCATAACTTGGAGCTCACTGTAACCTTTGTTGATTTGCCTAACCATAAAATCTTGTTGCTATTTTTTCCGTGTAGCCTTTTTTTTCCTTTTGCAGCTTTGTAAGGAAAACCTCACCATTTCCCAGCATTACATCCCTGTGTGTGCACCTGTTTTCATGCACCTCTCTGAAATAGAGACTTTTTGGTCATAACCATAATGAAAGCTGGCAAGTCGGTCTTCAGGCAGGTTGGGGAATGAGAGAAACATCCTATTAGAATGTATTTAGGAAAGAGCTATTGAGGGAGAAAAATATACTCTTTCCCCCCACACGTACACCCTTTTTGCCTTTTTATCCCCATGAGAAGCAATTTCCCTCTGTAATCAGGTAAGCTGCATTTTGAAGCTCCGAGAGGTCATATGTGAATGTGATGCAGAGCTGTCCTTCTCACGTGCAGGGACTGAAGTCATGAGCGCAGGGTCACCCCACCTGTTTCCCGACGACTGAGTGAGCGTCACATGGGGAGCCTGGGGGGTTAGTTGGAGCTCTTGGAGCCAGGGTCAAAGCTCGGGATCCACTGTGCCAGCCTTCATGTTAGCAAAGGAAGCTAGATTATGCTTTAAAAAGTAAATAGGCTTATTTCATTTTGGGGACTTGTCACCAGTCTGATTGGCAAGCATTCCCCTCCCCCAGCTGCAGAGCCATACCATAGCTGTGGGGACTTTGAGCTAGGCTAGAGCTCGAGGTATCTACCCACACCAGACCATAGGAATTCTTTATTAACTATTTAATAATGCCATACATTTTTATAAGGTTAGATTGTTTGTTTGAAAACGTCTGTTTACATTCCATATTCCAATAAAATCGGTATTGGTAGCAGGTCCTATCTCTAAATATAGATTGTATTTTTGTCATTTGGTCACTGGGAATTTAAAATACAAATAATACTTTTACTAGCGTTGACCTTACAGATTGAAAATTAAAAATAAGACCCTAAATCCAGGAAATGCGTTCACTTAAGATTCTTGTACCAGTACTACCTGCCTGTATTGCACATTCTGTATATTGATGTGTACATGTGTTCTACCTGAAAATGGAAGCCAGGGCATGAGCTCTCAGCTCTACCTGTGTTAATATGTCAGGCGTGGAAGCCTTCTGATATGCCCTTCTAGGCAGCACTGAGCACTGTCAGTAATTATCAGGGAGCTGTGCCCCGGTGTGTCTTTTTTGCCCCCTACCTCTCATCTCCTCCTCTGTCACTCATTCTCCCCTCCCACCCTTTTTTTTTTTAAGTTGCCTGTCTGGCCCAGGCAGGGGGAGCATACCAGATTGTCTTGGTGAAGTAGCAACCCCATTTCTTACCCTTGGGCTCCCCAGACGCAGTAAAAGCATCTGGAGGAGTGTAGTCAGGTGATGGACGTACTTCTGCCTCTCCCAGTTGATCATGATCTAGTCGGTGCAGACACAGCTAACCTGCCTGTCCTGGGCTCTGTGGCTGTGGCTCTGACACAGGAATAATTCTTCTTTTCATGCATGGTTTACTTTTCCACCATCTGTGTATTTCACTTCTTTTCCTGCCTTAGCATGACTTAAGTTTAAAATGCCTGCCCCTTTCTGAGTCTGGTCTTGACATCTAGTTGGCTGTAGGTTGTTCTTTCCCAAACTGAAATGAGTCCATTCCAGACCTTTTGTCTTACCCATCTCCAGAGCCATTTTGTGGCCAGATGTCCCTAGCGCCCCTGAGATTCCTGAGATTTCAGAATACTAAACCTGGGTTAGGAGATGGTCAAAAGTGTGGGGAGGGGAGAGGCAGGGAAAGAAGGTGTGAGAGACTGTGTGTGTGTGTGTGTGTGTGAGAGAGAGAGAGAGAGAGAGAGAGAGAGAGAGAGAGAGAGAGAATGAGTGGGAGTCTGCTCTTAAACTTAGACTCAGCTATGGTCTGGTGTACTTACCCACCCAACATCCTTTCCGGTCAGCAGATTATTTCTTAAGTTCATCTCAGTATTTTTGATTAGCCATTTTGTTTGGTTTGTTACTTTATAACTGGTTTAAAGTGCCTATAAGGACTTAGTTATTTCCTAAAGAAAAGCAAAAAATGTGGGGAACAGGGTAGTGTTACACTATCATCTCAGGTCCTGCCTGTGTTCAACGACATAGGCCCGGTATGGTGAGAACAAAAAGTTCCTTTGCCAAATACAGATCGGTCTGTCAGGGCTGATGAGCCACAAGTATTAGCCTAAGTGCAAAGCTTGGTTTCAGCTGACAAGTCCCATGGCGAGACTAGAACTGATGAGATGCCGAGTGACCTTCTCATCTGCAGCTTGCTTACAGTTCACTCTTGCCTGGATTGGATCAGCTGCCCACTCCTGTCCCATCCCTGTGGGAGGGGCCTAGGTGGGAGAAGCCAAGTGGATAGTGCAGACCAAGCATTCGTGGCTCTTCTCACCCATGACAGCAGTGCTGATGGTGGCTCTCTGAGGCATCTACACACCAGCCGCCATGCCAGGTCTAACAGTCATTCTCTAGCACATTGCTGCTCACAAGGCTCAAAGCTGCTGTGTTCCCTTGCAGAGAATGAAGGGACTTAGACCACTTGGCTGGAGAAGACAGAAGAGCTTATAATCCTTGGGGACTCAGGCAGGAGGTGGTTAAAAGAAAGGGAACCAGTAAGAGAAACAGTCAAAGGGTAGATCCTGAGGAGGGAGCATGACTTCTTGATAGAGTTACAGGACACCACCTTCATGAACTGGAATTGTGTGCTGAGATGGTCACGGCACCTGGAGTGGTTCCAGCGGGACTGGAAGGGAGTGCACTCCAAGCAGATGCCGAGTCCCAGAGAGAGCTGGCAGCCATGGGTCTCAGTCCACACCAATCAGGGAAATGACTTCGGTTTCCCAGGTGCTGTATTAAGGATGGAAGCAAAACTATTTGGGGGAACACAAGCAGCAATTGGAAGAATTTTTATATATGCACTGAAATGGTTCTAAGAGAGCCCACTTAGCCCTTTCCCGTATTGACAGTTCAGACCACACGATTTGTTTAGAAACCTGTGTTACTGCATGAGCACCACAGGAAAAAGCAAATTTCCCCCCTACAAATAAATAGGGGTGGATAGTAACGGAGCAGAGTTAAGGTCATTGAACTCTAAGCCCTTCCAAAAGCAAAAGCAGGGTCCACAGGAGCACACGAGAAGCCAGAGTTTGTCAGCGAGTTTAATCAACCTAAGATGCCATAACGCCCTGTTTTTGAAAAACTAATCCCAGGGTAGGAGTTGGGGAGGGGAGGTGGTGGTGAACTGTCTGGCCAAGAAAACCAGTAATAACATATACTTTTGAGCTCCGTGGATGTGTTCATGGAAACGACTACGAGCAGGAGCTGTGGAGGCTGGGGAAAGTGATGTGATGGGTTATACAGCTGATGAGATGAGTACTTCTGTCTAGAGACTCAACAATGTGCTACAAATGTGATAATCCTGAACTGCATGTATTGGGGATTGTTAAAAAAAAAAAACAAAAAACTTTCATTGAATCAATAAATTAACAGTTTTGTACTTGCTGGCTTTTCTTGCTGTAAATGGTGACTAAAAGGTTGGGACAGAAATCTTGCCACCCCGTGGAAAGCTTGGATAAATCTTCAGGACCCATGGAGCCAACCATTTCCTTCTGTTTGCAGAAAAGCACCACTGCCTGGGTTGTGATCCTTGCCAAGTGACCACTTCCAACACACTTGGCCACCTCTTTGTATCACTGGATGACTGATGTTTGACCAATGTGCCACTACCTTTAGAGGAAAGACATGCCATGTTCGATCATGTTTTCATAAATAAAAATGTTGACAACCACCAGCTTCCCAAGCAGAAGACCAGCCACTGCTCAGGGGACCTTAGACTTGTATTTCCTGTGTCTTGGGGGAGAGGCGGGTACACCTTGAACTGCAAAGATGTGTGTATGGGTGATGCAGCAGATCCCCACTTTCAGTCCTATGAGGCAGGACCAGGGTGGTGTCCCGGTGGGGTGCGTGCGGTTCCTTGGTACTCGCTTCCGCCACAGGCACCTGCTTCTGGGATTGGCTCATTTCAGTGCCTGACCCTCACCTCTGTGGCAGAGTGCTCTGCGTTGAACATCTCTCCCCGCCCCCATTCCGTGCTTCACAGGCAGGCACGCACTATTGTGTATCTGCATCTGGCAGATGGTGGTTTCTTTAATTAGTGTGCTTCTCCGTGATAGCTCCTCTGTGGCGCTGGACGCTTGGAAATCAGTTGCCAAGGTGCTTAAAGGCAAATAGTCATTTATTTCTTAGCCTTCCGCACCATGTGGCCTTTCTCAAGAATGTTGGATCTCCCTTGACCCCCAGAAAGTTTTCATGAAATGATGTTTCTGTGACCGCTTCCCAGGGGCGCAGTCCTCTCTAGTTGCGTAGTGCTGATCTCTGAGACACTGCTTCTAGAATTCTGCCGCTGGCCTCTCTGACCACTGTACTGGACATGGAAGGAGAAGTGGGCTTTTCAGGCCATGCCACCACTGCTCCCAGGAGAGAGTTAAAAATATTTGAGCTCCTTTTTTTTTGCTCTTTGTTTATTAGTGGACTCGGCGCTTTTCCGGCGTAAATACAGTCATCTGATTATTAGACCCAAGATGTCCTCAGTGAATTGGGTCAGGGCCAATGGGGATCTCGAGTTGGACTGCTGAGCTTGTGGCTCAGCTGGCACAGAATGGTCCAGAGGCTTCAGTGCTTCTAAATCTGTGTTCTGGATCTGAGAGGTGGGGAGGAGGCTGGGGAACGCACGCCATGTCCTGGGCTTTTCCCTTGCTCTCCCAGAAGGCCACGCCTCAGACCACCTCTGAATGGTGATCACAAGAGGAAAGAAGAGGGTATTGCTTGAAACCTGAAGCCATAAAGTTAGCTCTTACTAGGTTTTCCATAGAGTGGCTCGGGAAAGTCCAGTTCTCACACTGCTCCCAGCACTCTTTCAGAGAAGGAAGCCTCAGGCAAGTGAAGGCCTGGGCCTGTCCTCACTCTGGGTCAGATTGATTAATGCCGTCTTTCCCCTCCTCCCATCTCTTTCCCCAGGTCTGTTGCGGTCCTCCCACTTTTCCATAAGCAGAACAAGAACCAAATCAAACGTCTTAACGTGTGTAGAGAGATCACGTTCCGTGAGCAGACACAAAATGGTGGCAGGTTTGGCCAGCACGAACCAGACCAACTGAAGGGCAGCCCACCACCGTATATCAAACCTCACTTCCGAATGTAAAAGGTTCACACGCCTTTGGCTTCCTGTTGACTTCCTCCTGACCCAGAAAGCATGGGAAATGTGAAGGGTATGCAAAATGGTCGTGGGTTACGGTTACTCCCCTGCGCCCCCTTGACTCAGCCTGTGGCAACCTGTTTTTCCAGCGACCACGTTAACTAGCTGGCCACAGACTCCACAGTGGGGGCACGGGGGCAATCTATGGCATGACGGGCAGTTACATATTATAATTTTAAAAATATATATTATTGAATAAAAGGTTTTAAAAGAAATGTATGGAGAGTTTTCAGTGTGGAAGGGGCCATTAACCAAGACTCATGGCCACAGAGGACTGAATAAAGTAGAAGAGCATTCGTGCCAGATTCTAACCAGGGGAAAGCAGGGGGAGTCCCAGCAGTGAGGAGGGCCAGTTTGAAGGACACTCTTGCCCAGAGATGAGAAGTTGAGCAGGTATCGTGAACTACTCCTGGGAATGGGCCAAACTGCAGGTGACTCCAGGAGACGGAGTGAGCCAGGAGAACCATGTTGGGTCTTCACCCTTCTAACCCAGTGAGTAGGCAGTAGATGTCACCTCTAGTGACCTCCGCAAGATGCCTTAACCCCTTTTTGCTTTCCTATTGCTGGTGTCTCCATAGTTCATCCCACCTCCCCATCCTGCCCTTCTTCCCTGTGCCCCTTCTGGAAAAGCTTCTTACCGTGAAGGCTGGTTGAGTCTGCAGTCGTGCAGCAGGGAAAGGGTCAGGAGTCTCAGGTCCAGACCAAGGGCTGCTTCTCGTGGCATTCAGAAGCTCCCATGAGCTGGGAGGAAAAGTGGCCCACTCGGCTATGAGAGGGAGTGCAGTGGAAAGCACTGGTTATATTTGTTAAGTGAAAACGAAACTGGCTTTACAAACAAGCCTTCCCTGGCTCCCTCGGACCTGCCGTCCCAGGACAGCTGTGCCACGGGGAGGTAAAGCAGCCACAATGGTGTGGCCACCCAGCTTTGCCTCTGGCTGTGGCCTGTGTCCTCCCACAGCCTGTAGAGAGCATGAGCGCCGGCAGACCTCGATGCCCATGCAACTCAGGGATGCCCACTAGTTCCCCACAAAAGCCACTTGGTCCCACAACATTCCTTCTTCTGTCTTTGCTGCTTGTCCTGAACAGGTGACTGTGGGAACCCAGGTGTGGACACTCACAGTTTCTGAAGCAGTTGTGGGGGGAAAGCAAAGAGGCCACTCGGGGTCATCACGGCGTCACAGTGTCCCTTGGAGCAGCCTCTGTCGTATCCAAGCAGCTCCACAGGTGGGAGCCCGAGACAGTGCCTGGCCCTGGACACCAGCGAGGAGAGCCCACAGGCCCACTGCCAGCAGACTTTGTAAGGCCAACAGGACACCGAGCGGATGGACTTGGGACTTTCCAGCACCATCACTGGCCTGGTTTTCTCAAGCAGGCTCTCTCATGTGGCCCTTATGACTCAAGGCTCTGCAAATTTCTTGTAGTTTCTCATCCCTGAAGCTCCTACAGACATGGTGCTTGTGTGTGCACGTTATCTGCCTAGCACATCAGCTCTGTGTTGACCCACCAGCATTTGAGAGCCTTCCCAGATGAGAAGGGTCTCTTCATAGTAGATGTTGTTGATTGACTCGGGAATTCTTAGATGCCAGTCAGAATTTGAATGTTAGTTCCCCATTTATCTTCTCAACTGAGGTGCTCTTTAACCTCCCAGTGGGAAAGTCTTGTTTTCCAGAAACCTCTCAAGCGTATCACATAGGTTTATTTTTTGTGGATGACTACTGTTGGGTGGGAGAGAGTTTGTGGAATGAAGGGAAAGGGGGAGCTTTTGCTTGGGCTTTTTTGACCTTGAGAAAAAGGGACAGAGGACCTGCTTACCTAGAAACAGTCTATAAATCTCATCCTCAACGTGCTTAGAAATCCAGAACATCAATTCAGATCTTTTCAATGCTCCTGCTTGTGTTTGGGCTGTTTAATGTTTGTTTAACTTTTCTGATTACCAAAGTAATACATGCTCATGGCAAAAAATGCAACTGTCACCTAAAAGTCAGTCATGAAAGCCTTCCCCAACTGCACCCTCATTCCCACCCTGCCATGTACACACACACACACACACACACACACACACACACACACGTGAAATCTCCTTCCTCCCTTGGAGGAAGCTATGGTTAAATTTAACATATATCTTGGGATTTTTTTCTTTCACATTTACTAAGTTTAAAAATCGTGACATTTTTAAAGAAATGTTATCAAACTATGCACTCTTTTTTTGCAACTTGTGCTTTCCCTGAAGTGTGACAATTTCACCATCAGCACATATAGATCGACCTCACCTGTGTTTCATGGCTGGGTGGTGTTCCAGTGTGTACGTACCGCAGGCGAAGCAATCCCTCACTGATGATAGACTCTCAGCAGAACTGTTACCAGTAATGCAGCAGTGAACACATTTGCACATGTATTTTTACGTGGTATATTGTGTTTGTGAGATAAAATCTTTAAAAGGAATTGCTGTGCCATATGTTTTGTTTTGTCTCAGGGCATTGCCACGATTCAGAGAAAGCAGGGTTCTCTTTCCTATCTCACTGGTGTAGATTGGAACCGTGATGCTTTTAGCCTTGGAACTCTTGAAGGACTCTGTCAGGCACTTGGAACACTGTGCCCAGAATCTTTGAGCTTTCCAGAAAGACAGGAATGTTTGAAACCTGGGGTGGGGGGGGAGGTGTTGGTGCTCACATAAGAAAGTTACAAAATAAAAAATAAATGTAATCACATGTCTTTCCAATCCTATGAGCTTCATTGTTGCTTGCTTTAAAAAATATTTTTCCATGATAGTGAAGTGTCACAATCACCAAATTGATTTATAAGCGATTTTTAAAGATATTTTTTAAAAAATACTGAAAAAAGTTACCCGAAATATGAAAAATGGCTACCTTTTAATATGTTTGAAATGCTGTAGGGAAGCCTTCAGAAGTAAATGTGCAAGAGGTTTGCAAATGTTATAAAATATTTCTGGGCAGAGGGGTGGGTATAGAATGGATTAGCAACACTTTGAGGAATATTCAGCATGCTTTTAAAATGTGCGTTTGAAACGCACAGTATTAAGGGAAGAAGCCAGACTCAAAAGGCTACTTACTAAATAATTCCATTTTCTTTTTTTTTTTTTAAGATTTTATTTATTTGACAGAAACACTAGAGAGGGAACACAAGCAGGGGGAGAGAGGGAGAAGCAGGCTTCCTGCCGAGCAGGAAGCCCGATGTGGGGCTCAATCCCGGGTCTCCGGGATCATGACCTGAGCCGAAGGCAGTCGATTAACCAACTGAGCCACCCAGGCACCAGTAATTCCATTTTCTATGATACTCTGGGAAGGGTGAAATGTAGGGAATGGAGGACAGATATGTGATTGCCAGGGATTCAGCATGGAGGCAGGTGGAGGGGGGTAACAGGAGGAAATTTGGAGGTTGATGGAACTGTCTACATCCTAAATATGGCAATAGTTATATGACTCAGTGGCTTTGTCAAAACTGTACACCTCCCCCCGCCAAAGAGTACATGTTCCTGTATGTGAATTAAAAAATAAATTTTAAAAATAACAGTAATGTGTAGGGGTCCAACAGAGTCCCATTTGAACTTCACTCTCAGATGAACAGGAGCCTCATCCGCCCACCACTGGATCTTTTACTAATGTTATCAGGGCTGGTGGTCTTTGGATATAACTGCTGGCACTGGCATGCAGTGGTCCTCCATCCATCAGCTGAACACACACAGAAGGCACTCTTCAATCTTTGCTCCCCAATACAGAGTGATTGTCTAGCCACAACTACCTTCCTCATTGCTATGCCTTCCCATCCCTATCAGCAAGGAGGGGTAAGGCATAAACTCTGTTGTAGTGTGAGGCAAGTCCCTTGTGTCTCTCAGAGGCCAGTGTTCAGTTTTTGGGCTTTGACATGAGCAAACACTGTCCACTGGGTTCTGGTGTCTGACCAGGGCCTCTGCACACTGAGAAGGATGCTTACAATTAATTACTGGTGTTTCTCATATCTTAGTTATTAAAGCTGTACATTTCAAACCTACTTTGTGTTCTTAAGATTAATTTCCAAATCATGTTCTAAGATTTGGAAATATTTGGAAAGATCTAACTACAAACTAGTTGGTTTTATGTACAAACACTTTGGCTTATTCCTTGATTGATGCTCAGTCAACTCAAAACTCAATGGGTTAAACTGTAAATACTGCTTATACACTTAATCTAGTTTCCTCAGACATTTCAAAGTCAACCACACATTTAATCCATTTGATTTCTACAAACATTTCCAATAGCTAATAGGAAAGACCTGAAATCGGATGAAGTCTTCCCAACCATTCAAATATAAACAACTTAACTCATAGATTTAATAAATCAAAATCTTTTTTTTTTTTAAGATTTTATTTATTTGACAGAGAAACACAGCCAGAGAGGGAACACAAGCAAGGGGAGTGAGAGGAGAAGCAGACTTTCCGCTGAGCGGGGAGCCCAACGTGGGACTCGATCCCAGGTCTCCGGGATCATGACCTGAGCCAAAGGCAGTCGCTTAACCAACTGAGCCACCCAGGCGCCCCCTTTCTGCATGTTTTGACATCCTACCAAGATAACCTATCTAAACTCAGGACTGTGATACATTCATGCTCCAAGATTCTGGGCTGCTCAACTACTGGTTGCTACTACTGTAATGGTTTTACCCAAATTTCAGGTAAACAAACTAAGCCCCTTGCAGTAGTAATGGGGCTTTCAAGACCACCCTTATCTTGTACCTCACTCGATGATGGTTAGGATAATGTCAACCTCTTATGAAACTCTTAATGGCCTGGTTTGCATCAGTTGAGCTTCCTCACCCACTACCCAGATTAGAACCCCTTTACTGTCTCAGTAAATTCTGCTTCCTTTCTATTTGTTATTTTTTTTAACTGACTCATCCACCCCATTCTGATTATAGAAATCATTGAAAGAAGCAACTCATTAGCAAGATTTTTCATGACTTCATGTTGATGAAGGGAAAACAATCTTAAAAAATTATAGTGTAATGGGCACCTGGGTGGCTCAGTTGGTTAAGTGACTGTCTTTGGCTCAGGTCATGATCCCGGAGACCCAGGATCGAGTCCCACATCCGGCTCCCTGCTCGGCGGGAAGCCTGCTTCTCCCTCTCTCACTCTCCCTGCTTGTGTTCCCTCTCTGGCTGTGTTTCTCTCTGTCAAATAAATAAAATCTTTAATAATAATAATAATAATAATAATAATAATAATAAATTATAGTGTTTAATGCATATTCCTGTGAGACATATCTGTGGTTTTAGGTTAATTTAGTCTACATTACCTTTGAAATGAAAGTAAATGTCAGAGATGAGCATTTGGCTCTAGTCTACTCATCGATCCATCCATTTAATCATTGTGTGCCTGCCACGATGATGGTATTGTCTAGGTGCTAAGATACATGCACAGAAGAAGACATAGTTTGCATCTGAAAAAAGCATACCAAAATTAAGTCTACAGTGGAGCCAACTCACTAATTTATCTTCTCCAACCTTTGAACAAATCATCTTTACTGTAGCCAAGGCCATAATTACAGTCATCTTTGAAACCCAACAGAAGAAACAACACAGTTAAGGCAGACGCTTACTGAGAATGGGTAGTTAGGAGAAGCAAACACTCATTTTCTCCATCAGCTTGCTCACTGATTGGCTATCTGTCCAAGGCATTTGGGCCCGCACTTGCTCCAGGTGTTCCATTTTAGTTGAGAATGCATGGTTAATGAGAGAAATGTGAGCAGGCAAATGGGCTAGGCGAGCCCCACTTCAAAGCTGAAGGAGATTTCTACTGACTGCCTGGGTATGAAGCTACTGAAGCCAGGAGAGACAGAGCCTGTGCTGGGCCTGCGGTGACCAGGACCACAGGTTCATGACTGATTCAGTGATTCAACACAGACTTAGTGCATTCCCACTTGATGCAGACACTTGGGTTGGGTACTGGGAAGACATCTATAAGCAAGACAGACCAAATTCTTTCTCCCAGAAGATCAAAATCAGGGGAAGGGAGATAGCAATAGGTAATACAGATGATGAAGTAATGATAAGTGCTATAAAAATAATAAAGTGGGGTAGGAGAAATAGTTGGGGTGGAGGGTGCCATTCCAGTTTGGTTGTCAAAGAAGTCCTCTCTGATGAGGTAATATAGTGAGTTGAATAGTGTCCCTTCAAAATTCATGTCCATCCTGAACATCGAAAATGGGCATTCATTTGGAAAGAGGGTCTTTGTGGATGCAGTTAGTTGAAGTTCTTAAGATCCTACTAGATTCAAGGTGGACGCTAAGTCAAATGATTAGTGTGCTTATAAGAGGAGAGGAGAGGACATAGAGGAAGGCTACGTCAAGATGGCAGAGAGATTGGAGTGAGGCTGCCACAAGCCAAGGAACACCTAGGGCCATCAGAAGCTGGAAGAGGCAAAGCAGGATCCCTGAACATTTTAATAACAAGCGATAAATTGTTCACTGGCCTAAAGTATATAGAGTCCCCAGAAGTCATCCAAAAATAAGTTTCATGTAAAAAAAATTGACATTCTACTCTAATAAGATCCATATATTCCCCCCCACACACCATTGTTCACAGGGTTGCTATGAGGGTTAAATAATCTAGTAAAGGCTAAAGCTCTTAGTATAGGGCCGGACACCTAATAAATGCTCAACTGATCTTAGCCATTTGTAGCTGTTTTGATGAGGAGTTAACAGCAAACTCCTCTTCTATCAGCCACAATACCCAGCACAAGCCTAGGCACACAGTATAATAATTGAGATAGATGCTCAGGAGCGATTGGTCTCCAACATTTGGGATTTCTTCCACACATGAAATACCAGAGCTTATTTTATATCTTTTTAAACATGTTCTAAGTAATTGATTTAAAACAGCTTTTGAGGGGCACCTAGGTGGCTCAGTTGGTTAAGCAGCTGCCTTTGGCCAGGTCATGATCCCAGGATCCTGAGATCCAGCCTTACATTGGGCTCCCTACTCAGCAGAGAGCCTGCTTCTCCCTCTCCCTCTGCTGCTCTGCCTACTTGTGCTCCCTCTATCTCTCTGTCAAATAAATAAAATCTTAAAAATACTAAAAGCTATTGCTTCAACTCAACCACGTCAATTTTATTTTGTTTAATTTTATTAATTTCTGCTTTTATCTTAATGTTCAGGCTTTTTGGTTTGCTAGTGCATTGAAAATAATGCATTTTCCTGAGAGCATTGGTTTGCATCCCACAGGATAACACGGTGTGTTGGTTAGTGACTCTGCTGATAATTAAAGCAATGATGTATATAAGGCGCTTAGCACAATGAGTACACAATGGCCGGTGGCTTTAACTTTAACCTGCTTTAACCTCTGCACTTGACCAACATCTACTCGTCATTCTCAAGACAACAGGTAAGCAGGTGCTTAGCCAAGACACCTTCCGCCTTTCTCCACTTTTCTTTTGCCCTTGTAACTCCTCCCAGTGCCTCAGGGGGCGGGACCAGATCTTCACGCCCCTGACCCCACCTCGCCACGTTTCCTTGACAGCAGATCTTTTTACCACACATTCCGTAATCCTCTGTCTCCTTCCGCCTTCTAAAAGCAACGCTGGGAGACTACCATAAAAAAAATAGCCCCTTGACTACAGAGTTCTTTCCACGAGGACGGGGAACTGGGGCGGGACTTAAAAGCGGAAGGGACAGGAAGTCCGAGATTCTTGTGGCAGGATTGGACTCCGCGCGCTCAGGGGGCGGGTCAAGTAGGCGGAAGGATCCATGTTACGAGGCACGCGGCCCGCCGCCTCCATTTAAGGCGGGAGGCGGTTGCTGTGGTTTTTGGGTTGAGGTTGCGTGTTTCTTGTGGGAGCTGAAACTCCAGGACGTAGCGTGTCGCGTCCAAGTTTAGCGGCCGGTGACTACAGATCGGGTGGTCAGGAGCGCAGCTTCTCATCTTCGGACCAGGGCCGGCTCCTGCTTTCCCTTCGCCACTTGGTGCCTGTATCTAGGTCGCCTCCGGCGCGGCTGGGAAGGCCGCGGGCGAGATGTTCAAAAACACATTCCAGAGCGGCTTCCTCTCCATCCTCTACAGCATTGGCAGCAAACCCCTGCAGATCTGGGACAAAAAGGTTAGGAGCTGGGGGGCGGTGGCTGGGCAGGGTGCCGGGGCCGCGCCCCCTCCTCGTCTGGGGACGGGGTGGCAGAGAGTTGTGCCGTGTTGGAGCGCCGGGGTCTCCAGGCGGGCGCTCCTGTGACCCGTCCCCAGGCTGGCATGACAGAGGCGCGAGATGGGGACATCGTGTCAGCAGCGGGAGTGTCTGTGGGGGGGAATGCGTGTAGGGTGGGCGTGGCTGCGGTTTAAGTGTCCTGCGGCCGTTGTGTGGTTGGGACAGTGGTCCCTCGCCGCCGTCTTGGTTTATTCAGTGCCTCAGAGCCTCGGTTTCCCCATTTATATAGTGCCCATCTCCTAGCGTGAAATGCTTAAACTTAGTTGAGGTTGCTTTGGGAACATACAGATGAAAGAAGCTGCTGTCCACCGATTTCACAAATATTTACTGATAGCCTGTTTTGTGCCAGGCACTGTGCTGGGCACAAGACACAGAGCCTTTGTTCCAGGCACCCTTATAGGGGCAAAGCCAGAGGGCAGTTATGTTTGGATTTCATTCATTTGCTCCTTTCCTTCCAATGATCTCAAACAAGGCGGAATTCGGTGGCTTTTGGCACCTGCTCCACTTTCATTGCTACTTGGGGTCTGTGCTGTGCCTTTTGTGCTTGATGTCTACATCAAGACAATGGCAAAATGGTGATAAAGTTTTGTTTAGAGTAATAAGCCCAGAGCCAAGTACCAGCCTCATTATTTTTATTGAGGAATCCACTGAATAACGCTTTCACTGATCCCAGGAGATGATGACCCTGCCCTTCATCTCCTGTCCTTTTGGAGGTATTGAGTAGGGGACATGTGTGTCTAGCATGCCGTTGAGTTGGTCTGCATTTTATTACTTAGTTATTTCATTTCTCATGCATGTTCCCAGTCAGCTGTACCCCTTCCCCCCCTTTTTTAGGCTAAGTTAAGACAGGCACTCTGTTGTGGAAGACAGGTGATTCCTCAGGTGACAACAGAAAGAAGTGGTATGTTGAAAAGTGTTTTTATAGAGATGGATGTGGAATCATCAAAATAAGCAAGTTATTGGTAATGAAGTCAAGAATCTTGGATTTCATCTCAGAACAAGTCTTGGTCTTCCGGTATCCCCAGATAAGCTTTTTGGGCCACCCAGAGATTGGGAAAGAACACAGATAGCCTTCTGCCTTTCATCACTAGGGATATCTGCATTTCCAAAGCAGTGTTGAGGGTGGTGTGTTCTTAATGTCATTTCTATAAGATAGTTGAAAGTTCTGAACATAGTGCGTTGTTTGGGCCTTACGCTTATGTGAAAAATCTGATCAGCTTTCCCCTTTCACAGTGCTTCTATCCACAAGTCAGGCTAATACCAAGAGTATTACATAGGAAAGCAGTTCCTTAATTTCTTCCCTATGTTACTGAGGTTTTTCAATTCCATGGTTTTATTCACATTGTAATAAACACTGTGAATTCTAAATCGCATCTCTGCAAAGAGAACCTGAAGAGAATGTACCTGAGAACTTTGTAAGGATGATGGTTTCCCAGCTGTGGCTTGACTTTGTTATAGGCTGTCATGGAGAGAGTGACCTTGTGTGCCGTACAACATGGAATTGTAACAAAAGTGTCAGTATAAGGCAATCAAACTAAAGAATGCGACTTAATCCAGGAGAGGTTTACAGAACAGGTCAGAGACTTTACTAACACTGAAAAAATTCCAGGGGTAGAGGCCTCATCATTTCTAGTAGGTGAAACTTAGCACAGTTGTCCATTTTAACCCTTCCTGGGCTTGGTCTTTTGAAGTGTGTTTATTTTTCAAATGCAGCTTTTTGACTAGCCAACATGTTTACACATGAAACATAAAAGCAGAGTAACCATGGTGCACTGTGTCCCTTAACAACGCCACTAGAGGTCAGATGGTACCCTAATGACATAAACACATGTGAAAACATTAGAACAACTGGCAGGGTTGCATGGAGTAAATTAAACAGACATTTTGGCAAATAAAATATTTAGAATAACATTCATTTTTTTCTAGACTTTATTTTTTTATTATTTGCTTGACAGAAACACAGCTAGAGAGGGAACACAAGCAGGGTGAGTGAGAGAGGGAGAAGCAGGCTTCCCGCGGAGCAGAGAGCCTGATGCGGGGCTCCCTCCTGACCTGAGACGAAGGCTTAATGACTTAATGACTGAGCCACCTAGGCACCCCAGAATAACACTCATTTATTTATTTTTTTTCCAGAATAACACTCATTTTAGACAAAGTTCTTGGAATAGTAAAAGTTAATTATGTTTCTACTTTTCCTGTTTAGACTGAAAAGTGTTTAGGGGTGAATTTTTTCCCCTAGGGCAAGAGAAAATAAGGGAGGAAAACGGCAAGTTTGAGGTCAGATCCTTAGGCTTTCTTGTATGTGTGCCTTTTCTCGGCCATATTACAAAGTCCTCAGGAAGTGCTAGGAATCCATCCCAGTTAGGGAAACACTGGGAATTGATACACAGTCGGGGCACCTGGGTGGCTCAGTTGGTTAAGCGACTGCCTTCGGCCCAGGTCATGATCCCAGAGACCCGGGATCAAGTCCTGCAACGGGCTCCCTGCTCAGCAGGAAGCCTGCTTCTCCCTCTCTCACTCCCCCTGCTTGTGTTCCCTCTCTGGCTGTGTTTCTCTCTGTCAAATAAATAAAATCTTTAAAAAAAAAAATATGTATTGAGTCACTGGCATTGTGTAGATTTGGGGAGATACAAAGAGAGAAGACATTTTCCTTGCCCTCAGGGAGTAAGGCAAAGTTGTAGTAAAGGCAAAGTTTGATGGAGGGAGGGATGGACTGCCCACATTTATCTAGAAATGACCCTGACCTTTGCCAGTAGGTCCATATGGCTGTTTTTACTATTTTGATTCACAAACTTTACTGTTCTCCTTCCGAGTTTTTGAAGACAGAATATCTGTAGTTTGTTTTCTGTGAAGAATGGCGTCTCTTCAGGCTCTGTGTCTCCTTATGCACGTAAGGAGAGAATGCCATGTTCCTAATACCAATGAATTGACAAACTCCATTTTCATGGGTGTGGTTACTAACATTTGTAACACTTGCGTTTATCCTACACTCCTCGAAGTTCATACCACCACCACCTCCATCCCATCCTTCAAATCTCAACTTAAACATTATTTCCTTGGGAGCTTAAGTTAGGTTTCCTGTGTGTGCCTTGGCTCTCTACAGCACACTGTATGGCGGGTGCCAGTTTATTGTGTATTTCCCACTAGACTGCAAGTTCGGGAAAGAAAAGTGTTTTACTTTGAAACCCCAGGGTTGGTTTTGGGGCAGTGTGGATTTGTGTTCTTACTCTGCCCTCTGTCCTGTGCTGTATAACTTTGGGCAAGTACTTACCTACTCAGTTTTCCCATTTTGTAATGATACCACCTCCGCCCATGGTTATGGAGATTAAATGAAGATGTATATAAAATGCTTGGCAGCAGAGTTATGGCATACAGTATCAAATAGGCTGGGAAACTGAGGAATTTGATCAAGAGTAAACAAGTCTATAACTGATGCTTAGGCATAGGAAAGTTAAGATAATTTCATCATTGTACCAGGGCTCTCCCAGTCCCAAAGCCTTAACCTGGTTCTCAGGCCACACAGCACATGGTCTGGTGGCCGCCTCACTGGTTCTCCAGGCTCACCTCTCCCGGGCTCCCCACCTTTGCAGTGACCTCCCGCTGAACGGAAAGAGATTGTGTTCTCCAACCTTCAGGCTTCTATACCTGCTGTTCCTCTGCTGGGACCCACCCTGCCACCTCTTCATTTAATCTCTAGGTCACATGCAAAGGCACTTCCTCAGGATATATTAGTTTATATCCACTTGTCCCTCCAGATTAAGTTCACTTGTATCCCCTTAGAGAACCTCTACTTCCTTTTCATCATACTCTTTATACTTGAAATTAGCTTCTGCAAATCTGTATGCCTGGCTACACTGTAAACTTCCTGACAGAGACCTCTGTAATTTTTTTTTTTATGTTATTTATTTGAGAGCATGAGAGTGAGGGCAGAGGGGAGGGGCAGAGGGAGAGAGAATCTCAAGCAGATTCCCTGCTGAGCCAGAGGCCGAAATGGGGCTTGATCCCATGACCCTGAGATCAAGACCTGAGCTGAAACCAAGAGTTGGACCTTAACCGACTGCACCACCTAGCAGCCCCAGGACCTCTAATTTTTCAAGCCAATAGCTTAGGAGAAATTGGGGTTTTTTTTATGTTCCCTTAACTTCTGGAACCAGCAAATACTACATTTACTAAACGACTTTTATGTTTAATGTAGATATTACTTCTGGTTTGTAAAGAAAATACCAGATGGTTCTATTCCCATTTATGCCTATATAAAACATATAAATATAAGTCTACTATGATTAAAAGTCTACTGGATGAAAATGTTAATTCATACCAGCTTCTCTGCCTTTTTCGCCTCTCACCTTGTCTTTCAGCCACTGCTGATCCTTGCCCTGTTCCAAAGCTAAATATTAGAACCAGACATTTTGTGGTTGTTGCTGGATAGTATTAGACTCCCTTTCCCCGTTCCTAATTTTAAAAATGAATTGTCTCCAGAAAAGTAGTTTCCACACCTTACTGGTACATTGTTAAACTGCTGTGGTTTCCAGTAGCAGAGGCGAGGGCATTTGGACAGGAAGGTAGTACAACTGGTTTTTTTTTAATTTTTTTTAAGACTTTCCCTGGATCAGTCTGATGATGTTTATTATTCTGAGTGACAGCTTTTACTATGATTGGGCGAAGGCATAGGTTTTAGTTATACTTGCCCTTGCAAGGCATTGCTAGGAAGACTGGTTAACAGTGTACTGAATTGGCTCATTGGAGTCTGCAGAGTCCAAGCCTTGAGACAGAGCTATGCCCAGATCTCCCCACAGAGGTCTCCCTCTGCCTGTTTTCTTAGATCCTAACCTCTAGCTGTGGGCAGAAACTTTCCTGCTGAAATGGACAGCTCTAATGGCTTAATGTAAATTGGAACATGTGTCATTAAGACTAGGATGCCAGATGGCTGAGGGCTCTGCTGTCTGCCAGGATAAGTGGGTGGAGCCAGAGAAATGAAAGGTGGGGGTAGTGAATGCATACAACTCATGTGTTATTTTTAAAACACTTGAAGAAATATGGAGCATTGGCCAGCTTCCTCCCTATCCCAGGAGTAATACTTTTTTCCCCTCAGCTTGACACTCCTCCCTGGAGCTTACATTGAAAAAAATCGGTGTTCTTTATTAGTTGCCCCAGCAACCATGAAAAGCCTGGGAGAGTGATTGCAAGAAGGGCTTGAAGGTTCCCTTCCTGGTGACTGTCTGCAAGAGCCTGAGAACCATTCTCATTTATAATAGCTAGCAGTCTGGGTTCTGCAGCTCATGGCTTGGCAGTGGCGGTCGGGGGCAGGGGTGCAGGGTAGGGAGTTCATGAAAAAAAAAAGTAAGATTGGCTTTGTTTATTTTTTGGAGGAATAACACATTTGTAACCCATACCTTGATAGTGGGTATGTATCAAGAATTAAAAAAGAATTGACAAGTCAAAAACAATGAGCACTTTCTCATTTAGAGAGCGAAGTAAAATAAAACCCACTTCCACTGTAAGCAATAAATGCTGACCAGTTCATTTTATCTTAATTTCAAAGCCAGGCCTGCTTAGTGACCTCTGAACTGGAAGGGGCTAAGGAAAGGAAGTTGATGCTTTCTGAGGCCCTGTATCTTGTATGTGTTTGTCAGAAACTAGGCTGAGGAGGAGGGGGGTGACTTCCTGGAAGACCTTTACAATTTAAGGCGGTGACAGCCAGATTGCTAGGGAGGGTTTTTGGGAGGCCTTGCCCCAATTGTCCAACTCCCCTCTTTTTCCTTTGATCCTACTTTTAAAGCCTAGAGAGGTTTTGGGAGGTTTCCTTGAAGTGCTCACATCTCTGGTTAATTGCGCCCCCACCCCACTCCTCTTTTCCAATGAGTATTTGCAATGAGTATTTTTCCAATGAGTATTTGACTTAATAAAGAAGACAAATCATAATTCACTAACAAATCAATTTGATTTCAAATGGTGATATGAGAATACTTAAAACACCAAGGAGACTGGTGGGCATTCCTTTGAGAAAGCTGCCTTTTTTCTTGAGTTCTCTTGTTTTATGGACTACGTTAATTTTGTGTGAATTAAGTCTGTGAGTCTGGTGGTTGGTGTGTGCTAAGAAATTTTTCTTTTTGGGGCGCCTGGGTGGCTCAGTTGGTTAAGCGGCTGCCTTCGGCTCGGGTCGTGATCCCGGAGACCCGGGATCGAGTCCCACATCGGGCTCCCTGCTCGGCGGGAGGCCTGCTTCTCCCTCTCTCACTCCCCTGCTTGTGTTCCCCCTCTGGCTGTGCTTCTCTCTGTCAAATAAATAAAATCTTTACAAAAAGAAAAAAAATTTTTTTCTTCTTTTTTTTTTTTTAAGAAAAAAATTTTTTTTTTTT